>BOPP01000189.1:1012435-1118066 GCA_017312745.1 Gryllus bimaculatus | reverse complement strand
ACCAGGCCGCGCGTTTAAGTACCTCTGCCTTACGCGTCTGTTATCCTCGCTGCCTCCGTAGTGTTTACATAAGAGACGGTGGTGTTATGGGGTTGCGCAATCCCATAACGCCACAATTGGAGAGCCCCCCCCCCAAATCTCGCCTCTGACCTATTTTAGAATTTAGTAATTAGTTTCTAGCTGAGAGATAAGTTTCTGGAGGCGGTGCAGGGAGACCGTAAACAGACGAGAGCCATCCCAGCAGATCTTCCCACGCTCAGAGTCCGAAGAGTGACCATTTCCCTACGTCGGTGGGCGGCAAAACTGCGCTCCGGAGCGTAGATACGTCAGGGGCAACGCAGGGTTATCTTCCCTTTCCGGCCTTTTCGGGTGTTGTCAGCAGGCAGTGAGCTTAAACATGCAACTTTGCGCCTTTAGGTTCGTACTAGGGAGTTAGTGCACCCTCGAACGTTAAAGCTCTATCGATCTTCTGCGCGCGCGCAGTTCGATTTTCGCATCACTTTAGTGCACCTGCGCATGCGCACAAGATCGATAGTACTGTCCGCTGTGGCTTGCACAAATTCCCTACTAGGGAGTTTTTGCACGCCTTTGCGGGCAGCAATCGACTGCAATCTCGATCTTCTGCGCCTGCGCAAATGCACAAAAGTGATGCGAAACTTTAACTGCTCATGCACAGAAGAGCGATAGTTCTATTTATTGTTATAACATTCGAGGGTGCAAAATCTCCCTGCCGAGCATCATGTCTCGTCAAATTAAACATAGAGAGAGAGAGTAATGCCGAACTTCGCGTAGAGTCTAGTGTTAAGCGGTTCACCCAACCTTGTCTCCTCCAACTCTGGTTCTGTCATGACGAAATAGCGTAACACAGGAACAGAGAAATTAAAACGGATCTTTAAATTCATGGCATTAAAAGTAATTTGCAGCGCAGCCACTGGATCTAGTGGATTATTTTGAAAGGAATTCCTTTATATAAAGGTGTTTTTCTCTTGCAGGTCATGAACAACTGTTCCGTTTCCGTGATAAACAAGATCAACAAAATGCTCCATGGGCCCGAGACATTTTTTTAGACATTTCATTTCGAAGATCTTCAAATTTATAATGTAAAACATTCATATTTTCTGGATTTTGAGAAGAAATTAATCTCTCTACCAGGGTGTTCACTTTTTTTTCGTCCACGGCTCCCTTGACCTAAACGAAACTTCCCGCAGCTCTCCTGGTAACAAGTATAAGGGTTAACAGAGGCTTACTAAAGATTCATAAATTTTCCGTAATTCGACATTTTTCTTAATGAAAAACGTTCTTCAAAGATATCTTTGAATAAGTTCAAATACAATTTTTTGAAAATACGAATAGTTTTCCCGTATAGGCACCTAGCTTTGCGTGACTCCCGAGGCAGTATATTCACATTAAAAAGGTTTCTTTGTGCTTCGTAAGTCAATAATAAAATGAGTTTTTTACATATTACAGACTCGTCCATATCCAGCCCGGCTCGTCCATTTTGATCATAAAGTGCATGATAACGTACCAATTAAAATTCTGTAATTTTTTATTTCATTACTAAATTAGATTTAATTATCGCCAATTTTATTAATGAAGTAATAACGATTCATGTAAATACCAGAAAGCACAGTAATGCTTAACGTTTCTCGTAAGCTCGTAAAAGCATTGACAACAAAAGAACACCTGATTTTCTACAGTTCTACCAGACTATCCTAGAGTAAACCGGCTAAGAGTTGTGACAATCGATTTGTCTTGACTAGAGAAATCGAATGAACTAGTAATTGGTCACCTCTGTATGTGCCTTAAATCACGTGAAACGCGTTTTATTTGCTTAAAAATAGGAAAACACATGTTTGAGATAAAGGTCTTAGATCTTCCTGGATGGATCCAATTATAAATAATCTGTTTGTCCATCAGGAGACTGAGAGGCGTCGAATGACTTTTGTCTCGATTGGTGGAATCGCTAACTGTGAGTGACGGACGGATGTTAATGGATTTCAAAACAATATATATTTTTACTTTCTCCCTAATCCTACGGATAAATCCAGTTGCTAAATTTAGAAAAAATCCTCTATCACGTGGTGTAGCCAAAATCCATGTTTTGTGGATCTTTGATACGGAAAAATTGAATGACGACAAAGCGGCTGGCCGGCCGGCCGGCCGTGAACAACGCTAGCGGCTAAACCGATCTTCTGAGTAGGTTGCTGTTTTGAGAGCCCTGAGTGATTGACCTGAGGAATTGAAGTGTGAATTACTTATTTTGGCGAGGCTCAGATCATCACACCTGCTGTTCCGCCTGACCATGCAAATTCCGCTACGCTCCTTTCGCCATCTCGCAGAGAAAGCAACGAACCAGACATTTTGAATTTAGCTCAGAGGCTTCTTTTGGGCTTGAGGGTCTTTACGTGCCAAATCTACATCCCTTACATACCAAATCTACGACTTGGGACAGCCAGTTTTACTTTCCAACCTAATGGAGCCGTACGAAATACTTTTTTGCCCTTAAAAATCCACTGCTTCGAGTTTGAAACCGCAAACTTGTATATAACAGTCGGATATGCTACCTGTTATACCAGCGAAGCCGCAAGGACCATCACCTGACGCGTCAGGAGGTGGTGAGTGGTGAGTGTCAGCTTTGTCTGAGGAATGGAACCTACCTTTTTGAAGCCTCTACTGATGAACGAATCGATAAATTATCCCAAACCCAACATAGCGGGAAATGTAGGGATTTTTCGCCGCTTTAAAATGTTGATAACTCGATAGTGGAACAGCACATCCTAATGTTCCTCCATGGTGGAATGATATACTCGTACTTACTCCATGGATCACTCGATAGAAAACGAGAACGCAACGATTCTCTCCCCCTAGTTGAAATCGGTCGTTCAACCTGTAAAGCAAAGGTTCCTCGAGCGCGATCGTAAAAAGAAAACTAAGTAGTGCTTTGGGCCAATAGCGAAAAACATTGTAGCATCTAGGGGCAGGGCTCGGAAATCGGGATGATCCTTCGTTTACGGGACATATACGAACCGTATCCCGGTCTTATTTTTGGTTTGTTCCCGAAAAGCATCAATGTTTCGTAATTTTTTCAAAAGTGGAGAGTGGTTTTTATATCATTTTATGTAATTTTCGATTCTTCTATTATTATTTTCTAGTTTATTTAACCCACTTGTCCATTCTTTTTGTTTTTAACATAAAAACTTGTTTTATTTTTTAGGAATATTATCATTGTTATTCTTATGATATTATTATCATCACTATCACTATTAATACTATGCCCAACTAATGTATTAATGTTAATTTACAGATGATTGGAAATCCATATTTGGTGACCCTACAAAGTTTGGACTGGGGCTTTTTTCTGTGATATTTGATATATTTTTTATGATTCAACATTATGTTTTGTATAGGTAAGTTATCTTGAAAATTTTACTCATTCACTGATTTATTAATAAATGCACTGTAAATGATAAAATAGTTTTCTATAAGATAAGTGATTAAATTGTATCTCTAAGTAAACGTAACGTAACTATAACAAATATTATCTAATTTTTGATTAAATATTTATTTTCTTTTGTTTTGTAGAGGAGCAAGATCTAATGGAACTGCATCTGGCTCCGGTTCAAGTGATGCAATTGTAGAAGAAGCTGGAAATTCTTGATGAAAAACTGTGTGATAATAAAAAGTATTATTTTTATTGTAATATATTTAAATTTACCTTCTATTGTAATATATTTAAATACAAATGTTTATTGTGTAATTGCATGTGCATTATTTATGAAATACCTTACGAATCCTGCGTACATCTTGAAGGACTTGAAATTAATTAATTCTCAATTTCCTGGTATTTTCCATTAACGCGTGTCGATCGACATCGTGGTGGAGAATGCAGAAAAGGCGCCTGTCAATGCTCCTGTTTCTTTCTACATCATCCATTCTCTTCCTCTTCATATCATGTCGCTCTTATCGATTCTCTTCCTCACTGGCCTTATCTACTAGCTAGACGCCAAGTCATGTGTTTGCAGTGCATGGCGACCCGTGTCGGAGGGAATGGGTAATCTTGGGGTTGAGGAGTCTGTGTATACTTTCTTGTAGACTTGACACGAATCTCATTCGCAGATTGCGTTTTACACGTTGCGCGAACTCCGCCGGGCCTAGTGACCGAGGGAAATGTACGTCGTGCTCTGATTCTGTACTTTTGACACTGGCCTCTCCAAGACTTTCCTTCTCATCACTGGGCGAAGACCAAGTCTTGGGCTGAACTTCAGGCTTAGGAGAGAGATTATAATAGGGCTGCGCTATGGCAACCACCACAACTCGGTATTCGTGCATGTCCTCTCCATGACAACACTTCATTTTTACACGAGAAAGATGAGATTAAAAAGAACTGCGGAGTCTGCGTTCAGCTGACGTCAAGAGGAAAACGGCTATGACATATTGAATATGGCCTCAAAAACATAGCTTTTCGACAGGCAGCGTTTCAGCGACAGATTTTCAGCTTTTCGGCGTACAAATATACATTTACATTCCGTGTCAGGAAGCATATTATAAGAAGCTCAAGTTGTGTCGAAAATAACTTTCTTATAAATCGCGGAAGAACGTCCGTGTATCGGAAAGATAAAGAAAGAAATAAATGCGCCACAGCGTTCCGACTATCCTAATAGACGCGCAGACGTTCAAGAGCAATCCACCAGTCGCAAATTATTCTGAAAAGAAATCAATTGGTTCGAAGATTTAAAAACAAACTCAGTACAGTACCTTTCATGCCATAAAAAGTTATACGAATTACTAAAAACAGCACATTTCTGGTGGTGCAGTTCTGCGGTTACAATGACTTGCTTGCACTGATGTTTTCTGAAAAGAGTATGCGTAGCTGGTAGCATACTCGATGTCTCTCTTCTCGTGTGTCTCACCATCAAGTGCACATATACCTCATGCGGACTTTTAGAAAAATATTTTTGTAAAAAAGGTACAGGAAAGCCAATAAAACTCTGTATATAATGAATGGTGAATGGGAAGACAAAACTTATCAGTTTTCTTAATTTCCTTGGCAAGTTTTAGCAATTTGCCGTTTCAGGTCCGACAATGAAACGTAACTGTTAGAATAGCGTTCAGACGAACAAATCTTTGAAAAGAAAGTCTCTGTGCCCTGGCAATGGTGACCACCTATCCGTGTCTGATAGTGTGATTGCTAACGAAGATTTTTCAACTGAAACTAGGAAGAGCTTGAAAAATCCAAGTAATAAACATTGGAGGATCTGAATAACGCTTCAAAATTTATAGTTTCATTTCAGCTACAACCCAAAAAATGTTTAACCATATTTCGAGCTTCATCAATGGTAACACATTTTACTTCCGCCTTTTCCAGTTACATTTCTTTGACAGTATCGCACACAGTTTCAAATAAATCGTGTGATGCTGTTCTTTCCAAACTCTGAGGAGCTGCCAATTCTTCAGTTGTTACAAAGTCTTGATCAATTTCACTAGTTCATTATACGTTTGCAGGCGGTGTACTTAGGAACGATTGTTGTTTTGAAAGTGTGAGCCCGAACACACATCCGAGAATGCACGCATAATGCCGATGCCTCCTAGCACTTGACCAACGCTGACACCAGCCGAGACTGTTCGATAAAAAGTGCTCGTTTTGTTGTTGTCGTTACTGTGACCTCTGCAGAAAAATCAAATCCACTTCTGTATGCGCGAGTGCGTTCTGGCAGAGAATTAATTATTTATTTAATACGTAATTATTGCAGACAAATTAGCTTACTTGATCCTATGTGGCTAGGCCGAAGGCCTTTAAGCCATTACAATACCTACATCCTTTCGCGTTCTAATCTTTCGAATTCTGGTATTCACCCCAAATGGTCTCTCCATCGCATCAAAGCCGCGGAAAAGAGACCTTAAGGTACGGCTCAGGAAAAAAACCCTGAAGGGGAAAAACCTGCCGTCAGAAGCCGAGTACATTCTAATCTATCCGACGTTTATTTTAGCTATGTTATTTTCTGCGGCGCGGGCGTCCCGCCGTCTCCTTCCAGTGCTTGGCCTCCTCAGCACCTGAAATCAAACAGCGCCACAGAAGATCGTCCGCACCAACGCCTCTGCCCTTATATTTTCGATCGATGAATTAATTATGAATAATGAGAACTATTGCCGCAAGCAAAAGAAAAAAGGGGGATATTTATCACATTAGAAAGTCCTACGGACAGAGCTGCAGAACAACACACTTTGTCCTCGGCAATACATGCTATAGACACAGAAAATATTTTTATTTCTCCTTTGCACATATCTATTACATAATACGTATGTTCTTACCCGCTTTTACTCTGCTCTGCAGTTCTCCGCAATGAGCGGGTTTGTATCTCGCTCACCGCCGTATACATCATATCTAATCGATCAGTATTTACTGTAGACGTGCGAGTCTCATTCAGTCGGCGGTGACCTCAGATCGCAGTGCTCCGTCTGCAAAAATGTAAAGTGAACCTCTTATAAAGATGAGAAGCCGGTCCGGATGGCCGAGATCGTTACGGTAGTAGTGCCGTAGCGATATCGGACCGAAGGATCGCGAGTTCGTATTTGTATTGTATTGTATTTGTGTTCGTCCTTTCACCCCCCTATCATCACCATATCATGTCATCTTCACAGTTACCATACCGTTAAATGCAATAGTGATCGCTAACGACCTAGATGTTGATGGGACCTTAAATAAAAAATGAGAAACCGTGCAGTGTCTCAGACATTATTTCTCTCATCCATACAGAGCGATGTAAATCAAACATGCTCATTGCTTTACAGAACACTTGTTATCCCGTAATCAACTTAGCATATTCCAAATTTCTATCTTGCAGGTTGTTATTGTAGAGAAAGAGAACCGATTAAGGGACCTGCGTATGGTGGTTATTGCATTTACGTTAAAAATGATATAACATCTTAATGTAATTAAATGAGTAGTCAGTTGGAATCCTTTTGAAATATTGTACACCTTCCATTGCTCAAATCCGTTTACTTTACATGTACAAACAGCCCAACAAAGCGAGCTATATGTTATTTAACGTTTTTATAAAAAACAGGGATAACTCTAAACATCCTGCTATCGCTCATTTGAATCAATTTTTGTATCCCGAGATTTTCACATTATTTTCTGATGGAATCTCCCCAGAAAGATGTTTTGCGATTTAATGAATTCCTTCAGTTTATATATTACCTACACGTGCCACACGTAATTCAGAGAAGGCAATCAATCAAATAATGATTAATAAAAATATTACTACATATTAAATTGAAACGAAATACTTAAGATACAATGATCACTGTGCACAAATTATTTCTTTTATAAGAAACGGAAACATTGAAAAGATAAATCATACACCCGTAAATAGTTTGTTTTTGTTGTTGTTTTTTTTTTTGCTCGCGAATAGGCCGACTTGGACCACTCGTGCATGCACCCTGCATTTACCGGGGCTCAGAAACATTATCTCTGTGGTATATGGATGTTTCCAATATTGCTGATACAAACAGTAAATATAATTCATTTTTTATACGCTTTCATTTCACTTTAATATATGATTTTGTCTTACAAAAATAAAATTAAAATGTTCACAATTAAGCAACACTTGGATAACAGGAGAAATTAGAATGCCATATAAACGAAACAAATTCTTTATTTCTAAGCATCATATCGTATCTCATTATTTCCACCCCAACACCCAGAAACAAATCATTGTTAAAAAAATCATAAGTCCGGCTAATTCGCAATGATGAAGATATTTTAAACTCAAATAATAAAACAAAAGGAATGTGGAGTATAGTAAAAATACGACCTCATCAACTAGAAATATTTTAGAGCATGTTGTTTTAAAAGACAACGATATGGAAGTGAACCATCCGGCAACGGTGGCTGGTCTCTTCAACCAATATTTTTCAAGAATTGCTGCTGACCTCACTGCGGGTCTTCGGCCGCAAAATTCAACATCAGACGTTTCCATAAACATTTTCTACTCGATGTTCGTTTCTGAAACTTATTCCTATGAAGCTCTTAAAGAACCGGTAAAATAAAAAACAAAAATTCGACAGGTTTAGATGAATTTCCTACATCTTTGTTAAAGTCATGTGCACCTGCCATTATACATACATTAACTCACATATATAATATATCCTCAGGAAATTTCCAGATATTTTCAAAACAGCTAAGATTAAACCGTTCTTCAAAGAAGGCAATAAAAATTAAATTCAAAGACAAATTTCTCTTGTCAGGTTTTTTTTCTTCATAATATTACAGAGACTTTTTTACTTACAAATCTTTTTCAGTAAACACGAGGAGTTTTCAAATTGCCAACATGGTCTTAAAACTTCAAATTATACGTAAACTGTCATATTTTCTTTTCCTAAAAATGTCGCTTTATCCATGGATCAAAACAAAGCCCTTATTGGCATATTGTTAGGTCCTTCGAAATCTTTTATAGTCATTTAATATTTCACTTTCAAAATTGCCTTTGTATGGAATTCGTGGTATTGCTCTAGATGGGTTATGTGCATACCTTAAAAAACGATCTCGGAGAGTAGAAATACCGTACTGGAATAATGGGATATCATATACTCACCTTTCCGATTCATTGCCAATTACACATGGGGTCCCATAGGGTTAGATTTTAAGCCCTATTCTCTTCGTACTAGACGTAAACAATATGCTCTCAGCGGCTGAAAACGGAAGGACAGTTCTCTTTGCGGATGATACGAATATTTTTTCCAATAAAGAAATAGTAAATATTTATTGTTTCGAACTGGTTTCGTAATAACAAATTAATAGTAAACGAAAATAAAACTATTTCAATGCAGTTTCTTATTTCAAATAAACAATTGTACACTCCATTGAAAATGAACGATGTGCCATTGACTGGTGTGAAGGTAAGAAAAGTTTTGTCTATCTCAATTCAGTCAACCCTCAAATTCGATTGTGGTTAATTTCTTTTAACACTTCACATCAACAAAGGCCGTTATCCTTGTTTTCACAAACTCCCCGTCGATGTACGTTCTATTGTTCTTAGCTATTAGTTCGGCAACACTGGCTCGCACAGCTGCAATGTTTCCATTTGCTATCTCTTTAAACATATTTTGTTGTAGAGTATTTATTTTGATTCGAATTCAGTCTTTATTTCGTATGTCAAATTAGTTTTCTGAACATAGTGTTTGTTGTACGTACATAAAAATAATAAATCTACGCAAGTTTGAATTAGTTTAGTGACAAAAACTGTTTAGCTCCTTCGGACCGCATGAGATGTCTTCGCGGCCGGGGTTGCCGACTCCAGCTTCAGACGATTTTCTTCAAAACTGACATTCCCCAATCGACCTGGCCGAACTCGCAAACTTGAAAGGAATATTTTGATTTCGGGGGTGGGGTACTTTAGAGTAGCAGAGGGAAAACTCCGCATGGAGTTAGAGTCCGATTATCGTAATTACTGGTTTCGGGAAGTGAAGTTGATCCTTCTGCAACATAAATTGGAAGGCGGCGTAGCTGATGTTCTGTGTGGAGAGTTTGGTAGATTCCGAGCAAATATTGCTGCGACACTGAGGTGCGATATAATTTCAACTTATTTAATATAATTTTGCAAGATATTGGAAATATGTTTACGCTGTTAATATCACAATAATTAAAATATATAGTTAAGAGTGTAGATGTATGAAATGTGACCAACACAACGCACTAGTTCATACTTTCGTAGATACCCGACAGAAGTCAGCGCAAACTAAAATATATTATTTTGACGGTCGGGGCAAGAGTCCTAGTGAGGGCTTCTACCCCAATTCTAGAAAATTGTAGCGCATGATGAAATTTATTCAGGAACGGTCATCTCCCAATTCCAGGTACCGGAACTGTATAGGTATATTGTACATAAATTGTACGACTGAGAAGGTTGTGAAAGCGTTTGAGGTTTGTGTTATTGTAAGCACTGACAAATTCATATTTGGGAAGGATGACTTCTTTCCTTCACAGACCAAAGACCCATTTCACCTGATACACTGACAGATGAGTTGGCATTAAACGGAGAAATTCTGAAGTACACCAGTCATGTGATCAAACCATAAATCACTCATCGGAACTTTCGTCATCTCTACTGAGCAATGTCACAACATCCCTCAAGGAACGCAAATCTCCAAATTGTGAAACTTCAGAGAACTTCGGGAAACAACATTACTCTGCATCGGACATTATGCCCATCCCAAAGAAAGGATTGAAAAGAAAACGAACGCGGCGAGGAAAGATACCGACATCGTCACCTTACAAGACTGCACTTGAAATGGAGAAATAGTAGCCCAGAAATGTCCTTAAGAAATTGCTTTGCCACTACACAAATAAGAGAGGAAATGAAAAGAATAATAATCCAGTTGTCACTGAAAATAATCGATATGGCTATGCCTTGCTTGTAAAATGGAATTCGAATACCCTCCATCTGAAGACGATCCAAAATTATTCGTGTAAAGAGTGGTGACATGAAAACGAACTACGAGGGAGAATAATTTCTGTGTGATTTGTGTGAGATTTAGTGTATACAGTATCTGCTTTGAATTTATTATATTTTTTATTAGAATATATAATTTGCAACTGTAGACTTTATTATGACCTTTCAGAATTTACGTATCGCGTTTAATCATTTTCCAATTAAATTGACGTCTCATTACGTTAATGCATATGAGCGCGATATTAGAGCTATTAACATTCCTAGAAATGTTATGAGTGTTATTACTGCCGATGCTAAAAGTTAAAAATCGAGGCGGAGCGTAACGGAGCCAAGATTTTTAAATTGGACGAGGCAGTAATAACACTGTAACATTTCGTGGTATGTTCAGCGTTTTATCGGTCACCATAAAATCTCAATTTTTTTCCAGAAAATTTACGACATTACTGCGATATGAAACACATGAATTCTGTTGTTGCGGCACGATAATCGATATTGTTGTGTATTGCTTGCGATATATTTATTTCAACAATACATCTGTATATTAATTTACCAAATATTTATTTTTCAACTGTACAATTAATAACATTATAATTAATAACGAACATCTTCAAAAATAATGCGTTTCTTTGCTTACTATTTGTCTTGTAAATTACCATGTGACTTTTTCGTAATAATGTTGACTTGCGATGAATGGGTTATTGTTTATTTAGGTTACTATGGATGTTAAAACCCGTTGCTAAGGATTTTAAATTTCTTAAAATACAGGTAGGTACAAGTGCACTTAACAAATGCAACATATAGGGTTGCATGTTAATAAAGGTTAAAGACGCATGTGACCGATAAACACTGTTGATTTATTTTTAAGGAAGTTTGGAGGTTTTGTATATTCGGAATTTTACTCCTTTGTTTGGGACTTTTCGTACCCCGCGCCTGGGACAAACGTCCCAACATTGCACTTCCTTCTTTAATATTTTTAGACATCAAATTTAAAGATACATCAATCTTGTTTGGACAGTTTATTCTTCATACGTTAAGCATAGTTCTGTATAAAATCCGAGTCAACATACTAATTACAAGAGTTTTTTTTTTATATAAAAAATGCGGACTCTTGCCCAACGTTACCTTATATGAAGTCTCAACATTGAAAAAAAAAATTAAAATTCTCTGAAATAGTTCCAATTTTATGGATTAAGTTTATTTTCTCGTATGGAGCAAAGTACTCTTGAAAATGGCGCAGGGCTCATCATGGTTGAACTTAGAATTTTCAAAAACTGCAAAAAATGCTCAGCATCTTTCTACAACTATAATATTAATGATAGAGTTGTTTCTTCTCCACTCTCATTTCATTGTCTTTATTATAAATCTGCACATGTGAATTCCGTATACGTATTACTTTCTCGTATACGTATTTAATATGTACGTAGTAGCATAGAGAAAGTTATGCAATGCTGCGTAAAATTGATTTCGAGATTTCATCGGAAATTCACATTTTGGGGTCCCGTGATACCGATTTTTTTTCTTTTTTCCCCCTCCCAAAACTTCCGTGCGTCTACCAGTTCGCCCGTCTGTCTGCGAATACAACTAGCGCCTAAACCATGGTTTAGCACATAAACCGTAGGAGTTTTTCAAAATGAATATTCCCCGGTCGATCTGCCTCCACTCAAAGCGCCGCGATTTTGAAAAATATACTTTGAAATTTGGGGATACATTACATGAAGCCCCTGGGAAATTTTCAAAACATTCTCAAAAATGGCTCAAAATTTGTTCATTAATACATTTTTTTTTCAGCAACAGAGTTCCCTCTGAAACCTTGAGTCTGAACCCGACATTTAACCACTTTAGCCACCCGGGTTATGCAGGGAATTGGCACTTCTGTAATAGTATAAACTTCGAGAGACAAGAATTGATGGTTTATACGTTGGACAAATCCAATAAGAGATTATTCAAAGGATGAAAATTCAAAAATCACTTACAGAGACTTCCAGCTTATTTATCTTGATTAATTGTATTTGCGATTAGAATTGCTTCAAACGGTTTTAAATATTATTTCTGGCTCGAACCAGCAAACCTGCACTCCAAAGAGCTCAGGCCTCTGTATTGCACATTTCCAGTGATTTGTATACATTATTGCATTTATGAGTAGCTTTAAATAACTTCATGATAAGTATTTCTAAAACAAAATATTCCTGTAAAAAATTGCATCAAATTTTGCATTTACACTAGAGCTTAATTGATTTTTTATTAAAAATGACCACAAATTTTTCAACGAAAACTTCCAAATATGATGAGGTTTTACTCTTCTATAATATATTAAAAGTAATATTTTATATATTAATTAGGAAAATGAAAAATTGACAAAACGTTTAAAAAATGTATTTTGGGCAGCGATAGATGGCAACTTGCAAGAGGATGGGGCAAGACCGTAAAGCTAGACTACACCAAAAAATAGAAAACAAACTAATATAAGAAAGTCTGTGCCTTTCTGTAACACCATTTGGATTTACTGGTGTACTGCCAATCATATTTTATACTTTGTATGTGATTATTACTTATCACTTTTTATTTCAATTTTACTAACTACATTTTATTGTATTTAAAGTAATATGTTTTTACATTAATGTGGTTCACATTTATTATAGTTAAATATTGATTTTAGGGTTGAAGATTTGTTTACTTATTAATATTTAATCATGCACTTAGATTTATCTAGGTTCATTTGTAAAACAGGTATTCATCAATTATGTCTTTTGTATAAATTATTAATTTTTGTAATTCTTGTATTATAATTCTTGATTTTTACAATCAAAGTTAATATTAAACTTAAATTGTGGTTGCTGAATTATCACATTAATCCTAATTGTTCTACTATCAGGAGACGATATGTTGATACATAATGAAAAAGCCGAGTTGATGATGTTATGGTAGACATCTCTGGTATCGAGTTATTATTTTACATTGAGAAAATTGTGGTGTTTGAATTGTATGTGATTATGTTGTGAAATATCGCCAATGTGTTATTGCTTTCATTGGGACTTATAATATACTTCTTTTATAACACTTAGTTCCCTTGACTAAGTAATGTTTGTGGTGTCAAAATTATTTGTAGCTCAGAGTTGACATTGGACATATTTAGCATCTGGTAGTTTGAAATCTGTATTTCATTTGATCATTTTTTTTTTAATTTTTATAATCTATGTATTTAATTATTACGAAGGGGAAAAATTATGTTTGGAACGTTTGTTCCAATGTTATTTGAGTCCTGTTCACAAATGTTGACTGATTTTTGTAAGTTCCATATTACATGTGTGTTTTATTATTGCAGCAACAAATATTGATATTTATGTATTTTACTGCTTTATAACACTCAATTTGATACAATTGTGGTTTCCTGTTGTTTAAATAGGCTCCTATAAGTTCATTGTTTCTTAAATATGTGTAATTAGTGTTGAAGAAATATCTATTGTTTTTGTAAACATGACTGGTTTAACTAATTTGACTTGATGTGTGTAAATTAAAAAAATGGAGGCTATTTTGAACCCCAATAAGGTCAATTAGGCATAGTTAAAACATTGGGAATGAGATAGTAATTTAAAAAATACACTAAAAATTTCAAAGTCTACGCACTAGTAAGTAATAAAAAACACTAAATTAAATTTTAAATACCTTTGACATATTTTTTAATATTGCCCAAAATAAAAGAATTGAAATACTGTACTGGTTACATGCTAATTCTACACATAAACAACACACATGGTCAATTTTTTCCTTCCTGAGCAATCACGCTAGTTTTAAACAGTATGTCTCAATTCATTTATTTCACACAACAATAAAAAATATATCAAAGGAATTTAAAACTAAATTTAATATTTTTACTTTCCTTTCCATATAATACTTATACATAATATTTTTACTTTGCTTAATTTAATATTTTACTTGCTAGTTCATAGAACAACTGGGAAGTTAGTAATTCTTCTATGGCTTTGAAATATGTGGTTTATTACATAAGTCTTCACAGTATTTCCAATGTTTGAACATTGCCTATTCGCATTTTCAGGGTTCATAACAGTCTACAATTTTTAAGATTACACACTTCTAGTCAAATAGGTTAAAATGTTTACGATTACAAAAATTATAAATATATTGTCAACACAATACCCCTGCCACTTCATTTAAAAATCCAGGCAGTGGGCCAAACATTGCTGGTTGCCATAACCACCATGCAGAATGGGAAGTGAGTAGCGAGTACCAGTGAGAACCATTTTGAAGGTGGCAAAAAGTGACAATTTTCAACTGTTTCCATCCAAAAATAACACCATGAAGGTGTAGTAGAAATAAATTGCAATAATCTGGTGTAATGCAACTTAGTGACAAAAAATGCATACAAAGTCACACATTAATATATAGCATTATAAACACTTTAAAAAAGTGTTCTACAAAAATATTACTTTGACAAAGTCAAGTACTAGCTCACCTGACATAGGGCACTCTTAAGTATTAAACCAGAGAGTATTCATTCATGTCAACAATAAAATTTATTTTTAATTTGAGTTTTTTAATATTTTAATACAATATGTGGAGGCTAAGATTTATATACTTCTAACAAATTTTAAATAAGATTTGCCGACAATTCTCATAAACTTCTAAACTGACGTAAAATAATACTTCCAAGCATGCAACTTCAAAAAGAAGCTCAGAATTTTAATGAATTGCAAAGAAAATCTCATACTACCAATAGTATTTTCATCTTAAAATATGAGACATCTGCAATGTTGTTACAATTGAACTGCAGAGAAATCTACTTCTTTACATAACAAAAAAGATGTATATGCATACAAGAAATGCACATAGGTTTTTGAATTTACTCCTGATTCAAGAAACAAAACATTCATATAAGTATTTCTATTAAATTATATTGGTCAAATTTTACACACAACAGCCTTACTCTAGTAGTGCAGTCTTTAATCTTGGAATAAATGTTACATCATTGGAAATGAAACCAGGTTACCCAAAACATACTGATTTGGGCTACAAAAGAAGCATATTGTTAGTTGTATATTACTTTAAATAAGTAATAAATACATGTTTTCAGATTTCCCTTAAATATTGTGCTGTATTATTTATAAACTGCATTGTAATTTTTTGCTTGAAAATATGAAAGTAGATCCAATTTTAAATGGGAAATTATTTTTGATGTGACCAAACAGTGTTCTGCATAGTATACCGTTGATTCTATTTCCAGTGTCATGGCATCAAAAAATGTAAAATAGAGGAATGATCTGGAAGTAAACTTAGATCGTGGACACTTAGATCAGCCAGTAGAAAAATAATCTACAATTTATGTTTTTGTAGACCCTTTACATCTTTAGAAGTTAATTATAATAATCTTCTTGACAGTGGGTTCATTACTGATGATTCTCATTTAAATAAGAAATATATTGAGAAAATTCTAACATTTTACCAAAGCGACAAGAAAATTGCATTCAAAATAATAGAAAATCATTTGACAGTAAAGGAACATGAGAAGACAAAAAGTGAAAACTGCTGCACAGTTGTTTCCAAACTCTTTGGCAAATAAAAGTGAATCCTATGGTACCCAGACTTTCTTAATGAACATAACAGGTTAGAGGGCACACATGTTGAGAATAAGTGTAAACAATTGGTTTGATGACTTCAATTTCAGAACAATGTATTGATAGGAAGAATGTAATCATGCTATTGTATTAATATCATCCAACAAAATATTATCTTGGTACAAATAGATAATCTCAACACAATGAAGGTAGGCAATCATCAGACATTTGACAAATACAGAGACCTTGCCAATCAGTAATATTCTCACAAATCGTAAAAATCAAGATGATCTGGTGAATTTCTTCTATTCATTAGAGCTTTATCTGGAATGAATGGTCATCCTTTTGACTTTAAACAAAGGCTTAAAAAGTATGTTTCAGGAAAACATTCATCATTTTTACTTCTTTGTAAACACAATGTTGAACATCATGGAAATGTTTCTAATTTAGCACAATCACTTCTGAAGATGACGGAAGTTTTGACTGATTTCTTGTCACAGGAATTGAAAGACTCAATGGCAGACAATGCTGATTATATTATTGCATAAATTCCTCATTTCATAATTCGAAATTAATTAAATTTAAAATTAAAGATATAAAATGACAAAACTATAACACTGTAAGCAAGATAGAAATGAGAACAATCAACATGATATAAAAGATGTGATACAAGAAGGTACACGATTCAAACACAAACCAAATGAAAGTACCACAACAAAAAAAAGAGAATTTATTCATTTCATATATTCAGTTGATGATGAGATGACAAACCAAGCAATTTCATACACACTTGCATTAAAAGTAGTTGAACAAACTTTGAGATTTAGATATTACCAGTGCTCATAAATCATTGGATAAGTATGTCATTGCCACAAAACAGAATTTTTGGGAATACATGTAAACAAAATTAATTTTTACAAATGGTTTGGTACAGATATATTGAAGTTACTTTTTTTAAAAATTACCACTGAATGTAATGCCGTTTAAAGCCATGACATTTATTTCTTTAGGATTACAAGAAATCGATTCTGGAATTTTTGTTCCTTTTGCTCCCTTGTCCTTTTCTCCTGCTTGATTGTTTGGCTCCCTTGTCCCATAAATCCCTTTGTCTCCATTTCCTATTTTGTCACATAGTTCCATTTGTCGAAATTGTCTCATTTTGTTCCCATTGTTCCGTAAGTCCCTATTGTCCCACTTTGTCCCCAGTTTCTCATTTGTCTCTTTTGCCCTCTTGCACCCTTTTCCTCATACACCCATTTTGACCCATTTCTTGTCTTTGTCCTGTCTTGTCCCATTTCTTGCCTTTCTCCCATTTTTCCTCTGGTACTATTTTATCCATTTTTTTATGTTCTTCCATTTTGTCCCCTACGCCCACATTGATCCCCTTGTCCTGCTTTTCTCCCACTTGTCCCCATTTTGTTCCCTTTGGTCCTTTTGGTCCTTCTGCACTCTGTAATTGTTATTTAAAAACGATATCAAGTCCCTCTACCAACATGAGAGAAATTCTCCCCCCCCCCAAAAAAAAATTCAATTGCTTTTAATTTTATCGTGTCTCGCATCTTTCAAGCAACAATTTTGTCAGATAATCATTAAAACAAATAACATCGTATCACAGCATGAACTGAGTTTAGCCTATGAGATAGAACATAATCAAAACGTAGTAAGACACATGTCATATAATGTAATATGACACATGTAATATTTTAAAACATTTTGAATAAACTAGTGGTGCTACGAACTTTCTGTGAAAAGTTTTCTAATTTCCTTGGTGTGGAATGGCTTTACAGTCTTCCCCCATCCTCCCCCATCCTTTTGCCAGCTGCCATCTATCGCCACCCAAAGTACATTATTTTGACATTTTCTCAATTTTTCGGTTTCCTAGCAGTGAGAATCGCATCAATAACAGAAAAAATTACATTTGTGTAATTTTTGAAAAACAAAATTATATAGCAAAATGAATCTTATGGCATCTCAATGAGTGCAATTTGCAGTATCTACACGAAAAGCCTGAAGATAAAATTTGGAGCCGATTTTCTGTAAATGGCGATTAAGCGTTTTTTAAAATGCGGAATTTTGAGTTCGGCATTGCAGAAAACTTTTGAGTTTTCGAAAAACTTTATCTGACATTATTTAAAGCGCATGTACTCATAAATGCAATAATGTGAATAAATCGCCGCTAATGTAAATATTAACGGCGTGAGAGAAGTTAAAAAAATATTTTTTTGTAATTTTGAAAAAACAAAAGCAGAGAGCAATATGACGTTTATGTTATCTTATAAAGTATTTTATGCACTATCTCTACCAACAGTGTAAAGAAAAAATATAGAGCCGTTTTTGAGAAAATATTATTGTTATTTTTTAAAATTGCATATTTCATGCAATATTGCCCGAAAAGTACTAAAATTTTCAATAAAATCTACATTATTATAACGAAAGGACTCACTGCAGAGAACCAATTTCATTTCACAGCAAATTCTTTATTTTTAATTTTGTAGTTGTAAGACGGGAAAATTCAGGGTTAACCGTGAAAATCAGATCTATGCCACCTTGATAAGTATATTCTACTCTATTCTTACAAGAAATTTGAAGAACATATTTGGTGCCGTTTTTGAGAAAATTTTGAAAAATCATTCATGTACAGTACCCCCAAATTTTGAAGAAAGTTTTTCAAAAATCGCAGCGCGCTTCGCGTCGAGCCAAATCGACCGGGCAATATCCATTTTGGAAAAAAATCTTACGTATACTTTAAGCGCAAGTAGCACAGACGGACGGACACATGGAACAGATGGACGGACGGAAGTTTTGGAAAAAACATTTGTTCGGTATCAGAGGACCCCAAAACGTGTATATCCGTTGAAATCATGAAATCTATTTTCTGAAGCATTACAAAACGTTCCCTAATACTATGTAGATTACTCCGTATATACGTCACAGTCGGGCATTAATCCATCCCTAGCCATACCTAGGATGAGAAAATATAACTAGGGGCGAATTGTGAGGTACCTTAAACATCGCCAAAATATTATCAATAAAATACTTTAAAACATGTTTTAAAATGACCTGAAGCATAGATAAATGACGTATTTTTTATCCAAAAAAAATCAGATACGATACTCAATCCGTCGGATGTTAGTGACGTAATCGCAGTGCTGGATCGAGTGGGGGGGGGGCATGCGCCCAAAAAGAAAATAATGGGGGGGGGGGGACTAAAACTCTTCGACGTCTCTCATCAAAAGGTTGCTCTCTCCAATTATTACCGCTCTGACAGAACGCAGTGGACCTCTCACCTCGGCGTCTCGTACAGAAAGAACGATCCAAGAGCTTTTTGTGCAAATTTGTGATCGCACGGAGAGTGCAATGCACGTTCACGCCACCGCGTTGTGACCATTCCTACCCTTACGGGCATTTATGGCCAATCCTGCTACATGGAGAAAACAGAAGGTCGAAAAAATGACTTTATCCTACCGGCGCGCGCATTGCGTGTTTTGAAATACTAAGTTTATGTTTCAAGTCTCATTTCTCTGTTTCAGATTACTCTTACTCCAGGAAGTGCTTCGGATGCCTATACATGGCCCTTTGATCGGGTTGGTATGAGGCGATCTCGGAAATGAGAGGGTTTTCCAAGTCAGCTGCTTTTTCAAAAATGTTTATAACGATATTTTTGATATGGTCTATCAGCAGTGGCATTAATAATTCCCCATACGAGTGTTTCTAGGAGCGCAGAGGGCAGCCCTGGGACACGCGTTTTGAACTACTTACAGTTTATTCAGATGAGCCGTTGCTGCAATTGCCCAACTTAGGCATGCGTAGTCCAGTTGCGGCCTAATTATTGGTTTATAAAGCGTGAGGCAGTTTGCCGTTGACAGTTTGCTCTGCTTGTGAAACAAGCTTCGCAATCTGCCTCGGGTGTGCCGCGCTTTCTTTCGCACATTTTCGATGTGCAAATTAAATGTAAGTAGGCTGTCTAATGTGACACTTAAATATTTAATATATTTTGCCCAATTAATCGTGTCTCCGCATAGCACTGGAGGCCTTAGCTGCGTGAATCGCAGTCTCCGTGTGAAGAGTACAGCTGCACTCTTACATTGACTTTGATCCGCAACAGCTTCAGCCACTCCTGGATCTGTAGTAAATGCTGATCCAAGTACTTCTGGAGAAGCTCGATCTTTTTCGTGGCTATTACAGCCGTATCGTCGGTGTATAAAGCGAGCTCTGTTTGAGGATTGGTGGGAAATCTGTATTGAATTCTGTATTGAATGAGACCAAACGCATATTCTTTGGAGCATTAACTCCCACGCTAGTGCTCATCAAAGTTGGACCAATTTTACATATTATGAAAAATTTTCTTTTTAACTTTTGCTTTTTGGTACTATTATCTAAACTAACCCATATATCATGAAAGTAGTCCATACAAAAGATACAGACCAATAAAGTCTGCATTTAATGAGACCAAAAATGTTTTTTTAGATCACTCAAAGTTCGACCATTTCTCAACGTTAATGAAGACTTTAAACTGTAGTTCTTCAATAAGTGTTATTTACACTATCCTAAACATAGTAGAATAGCACTCCATTGTACTAGTCTTGACCTTAGTGAATACCCCTATAGTAATACAATGAAATATTAAAATTGTAGAATACTTAGAAAGATAATATCACAAAATTGTGTCGTATAGAATATGTTGAGATTCATTTGTTTGTGAAGTTCATTTTTTTTCAATCTTATCATCCATTCAATGTTTTGTGGGGTACCACTCACTACCTCGGAGCGACATATTGTGACCGGGTCCCAGTTCGACCGCCGTGTTCATCGACCAACCTGCTAGCGGCTACCGTGCGATTGTGATAACGGCCGCGATTTGTCCGGACAGCTCCCGCCAGCAGACGCAATCCCCCTCTAGAATTCGAGAGGAGCTCGAATCTGGGCAGGTTTATTATTTCAGAGTTGCTTGGATAGGGAAATGCAAAGGGCTTACCAGGCTTTTTAATGACTTCATGATATGCATTGAATGCACCTTTAATCACAAATAGCATTTCGTCCGCTAGCCGCGCGGACGTCGCAAAGTTACACTGACGTCAGGTTGAGTTGGTGTCAGGCGACGTGTCGGTCAGGAGGGATCGCATAGGTCAACGCCCTCCACAGCTGTGGCAGCCCCCTTGAGGCGTCGTCGTCCGTAGGTGGGTCGGTGACGCGCCCAGCGCCGCGCCCGAGGTCCGCCTTCTTTCATCTATCGTCGCAGTTTCCCGTGGTACCACACCGGCGCTGTCCGCTCTTATAGTCGAGCGGTGCCACGAACTACCGAGATTACGATAACTAACATGTTTAGTTCCGCGGACACAGTCCAAGTTTCTGTCGTGAATTTGTCACACTACTTTCATAAATCACGTCTATGCGTCTCCAAGTCTCTCCGCGCATTTTACTGCTTCCTCACACTCTGTTTCGTCTCACACGTTCTTAGCTTCTGGGAACGTTTCACAACGTCTCTCACGCACGCACCCGGCTCCTCTGAGCCACTGACCACGTCTTCTACATCGTGCTTCCCTGCGTGTCGCACAGCTTCTCCCACACACGTCTGTATCCTCTCACACGCCCTTAGCTTCTCCGATACCCGACGCCCCGGATATCTCCCAAGGTTCTGTCCCACACATCCGCCCCCTTTCAAACGTCTCTAGCTTCGGTTTGGCCGTCCCGCCGAATTTTATCTGCACTTGTTTCCCCCTCCCGTCACGTGTTCTGCCTCGTCGGTCTCATTGGTTTGCGTCTCGTGAAGTTGTCGTGATTCATCACTTTGGTCACGTGCCAGGTGAATCCAGGAACTTTATCGTTGGGCATCCCCCAGTATTGCGTCAGCCTGAGGAGTTCCCCTTCCCATATGTCATGTTCAGAGGGGGGAATCCAAAAGCCGTCCGTCAATGTCAGTGTTGGGGAAGTCCGTAAATGTATATCACGTATGTTATAGCCAGAGGTTTCCCAAGAGCGTAAGCTGTTTTGTGCGGCCGACCGGTCCAGGGTTGGTTCGTCACAATATTGATGCGAGGGATGCTGCAGTGCAGCGAAACAATGCATCAGGGGCGTGCGGCGACCAATTTGGGAGGGTAAACTCTGACAGAACGACAACACGAAAAAACTCGTATATTCAGTTCTATACATTTTAAATTGTCATTGTATAAAAAATGACATATTATTATTATTATTATTATTATTATTATTATTATTATTATTATTATTATATATCAACCACTTGCTTTTGAACCCTCCACGCGTCGTAAGGAAGTTAACTTTCGGGACGTGATGAACGCTGTGTCCCAAATGAAACACACGATCTTTTGTGCTGAATTGGCAACTATCACACAGTATCTTGCCGCTATGTAGCATTAAAGGCAGCTCACAAAAAGAACACGCACACAGAAATAATTTGCAGTATGAATACCACGCACAGATCAAATAAATCCACAAGGCAAAGACCGTGGTAATACGTGGCAGGCGGCTCTTACGCCAGTGAGTCTGATCGTCGTATGCGCTCACATCTGCAAGCTCAGTAAAAAGGTAGCCCTGGGTTGCGGCGCTTACCAGCGTACTCCATACAATGAAATGGAGCTTCCAAAACGTCGAGAGCGCATGCGCGAGCTGACTAAGGCATTAAGATGGAGAACTTCGGCATGCTCACTTCGGGCCGGGTTGCGGCGCCTACTACCTCCGTTTCACCCGTTTTCTTTCTCAGCAACAGCGGCGTATGCTCAACGCAGGGCCTCGAGCCAGTGTACCCTTACTTGGAAGTCTCTTAAAATTCAAGTTTAGTTATCACGGCGAGAGGGATGATTTCAAAATACAATAATTGCATTTTACTGCCTTTTTCTCCAGGCAGCATGTCAGACATAGACAGTGACATACCCAGGCATAGCTTGCCAGAAATGCACGCCACTGCAATGCAGGCCATCAGAAGTTTATTCAGTGGTTTCAATCCCATGATTTTTTCCGTTATTCATTTTCTTGTTACTATGAGCACAGGATCGTCGAAGATAACTTAATAAACTGTCATAGAGCCTGTGAAATTGGCAGTTCATCAATGCTCGCCCTGAGTAGTGAAACCTTTGACAACGTCAAGTTTGTCCAAAAAAAGAGCAATAAGTATACGAGCATTCAAATCTAAGATGACAATTGATGAGGAGAATGAACCAACGGACCCTAAAACCATATTCAAGCGGATTGCGCTCCTCAAGAAATCGGATGAACAGTTTAAGAAAGTCTTCCATTATGAGCTGGAACCTTTTCTCTGTTTGATGCAATTGAAATGAGGAAGACTCCCAAGTCAATTCTATATGACTTGTTCACACTACTGAATTAGGTAAATCCGGAAGGAGCAACTTTTGCCATCGATGTTTTACGTTTTCTTCATCGGGTTGTGTAGAAGAATGGTAACACATTCGAATTAATCCTAATCAAATACGTTGACTACCCAAAAAAGACACTACAACCAAAGTGCGACAAGTGTGGTGTTTAATGGCTACTCAGAAGACCTGTCCGTTAAGAGCATCAAATCTGCTGAGCATCTCTGCCGATGCAAAAGACACATTCCTCCTGAGGTCATCTTTACTGAGTTAATGGTGGTCTTCATGAATCGGGACTACATTTTATTTTCCAACGATAGAAATAATGCACGTTTCATTAGCTTGATTACTGAGAGGCTTCACAGTAAAGCAGGCTAACAAAGACGCAGACCATCTGATTGTTGTGGCGGTCGTTGAAGTATCAGGAGCATGAGAAAGTTTTGGTAGTTGGTGAGGTTACGGACCTTCTCATCATGCTCAGTGGCCTAGCCACATCATTAGCAAATATGTATCTCTCAAAACCTAGAAGAGGTACGACTTCATCAAAAGTAGGTGGTCCCAACAGCTTCAAATTGGTAGACAACATCAGAAGGCCACTCATATTTCTTCACGCCACAAGTGCAAGCTTTAGCACTCTTCAAGCAGGACAAGAAGTTGATTAAGATGTTGGTTAAAAATAAATGTCTTCTAGAAGAAATCAAGCCTTACACTCAAGCTGAAGCTATTGCCAAAGTTTCTCTACGATTTCTAACTCCATGAAGGAAGGGCAGGAGATTCTTTAGAGTAGTTGCGATTCAACGTGTTTTCCACTGCCTTCGTGAAATACAAATTCAACCCGGCATCCATACCACCAACACCCGAAGCAGCTCACCGTCATTGACTTACATACAAGAACAAATGTGGTTAGAACACCGGATGGATCCGCTCATCCTTGGATGGCAGGATTCAAAGTTTGGTCTTGATCCCGTTCCTACCTCCAAGAAACCAGCTTAACAGTCTCTTCTCCCCCAATTTTTCGCAAATGCAACAACAGGTGTTCAGGTGGTTGTGGATGTTGAAAGGCTGGGATTATATGCTTATTGATTTGTGCTAACTGCAAGTGGAACTTCTGCACTAACCCCCTCCAACCCGATGAAATTGATGAACCAGATGTTGGCTAAGACCTGGACCGTATAAATGGGGTGACGAAAATTGCATACGTTGAGTCGAGTGATGGAGCGACACATTACGAATCGGAAAACACAAACTTTGAGAAGCCGAGTGGCCCAACGACACTCAAAAGTCGACGTCTGCGAAATTTGTGTACCTACCTATTTTTTCCCTTTTCGTCTTCATACATTTAACTACAATTTTTGTTATTATGAAATATAATCATCGCCAATTCTTTTTTAAGGATAGTTTTTCTTATCCTGTCTGCATCTTCATATCAATTGAAAGAACCTCATTGTATTCTATATGAAACAATTTTGTAATATTATCTTTTTATATATTCTACAATTTTAATATTTTATTAGTATTTACTAAGTTCAAGACTAGTACAATGGAGTGCTATTCTACTGTTTAATATAGTATAAATAACACTTATGGAAAACTGCAGTTTAAACAGTCTTCATTGATGTTGAGAAGTTGTCCAACTTGCAGGTGGAGCTGTGCGGAAATAGGCAGTACAAAAAAATGTTTGGTCACATTAAACGTAGACTTTATTCGTCTATATCTTTTGTACTGACAGATGGGTTAGTTTCAATTATATTACCAAAAAGCAGAAGTTAAAACGAAAATTTTTAATATTATGTACAATTTGTCCAATATTGATGAACACTAGTGCAGGAATGAATGCTCCAATGCGTCTGGTTTCATTCAATGCAAATTTATAATTGTATAACTTTTAACATGACTATGTTTTAGATACTGTATTAGATACTGTGAGTTCTTTACACCCAAAAATGTCCCCTTTCAATAGCACTTTTTTACCCCACCACAAAGCACAACTCTGCCGGGAGGGGAGAACCTAGGATAGTTATATTGGGCCAATAATTAAGCCATGAAACAATAAAACCTTTTGTAGGAATTATTACTTATTCGTCTACTTTGTTGGTTCTAACCTACTAGAGTATAAAGCGTGAGAGTGATTTCTGAAATCGTACAGATATTCGTGATATTAATTTCAACTCATTATATAGAGTTTTGAAGAGGTAATGTATCTCATTCATGTAGATAAATGGGCCACGCTTTTATGAATAAATAAAGTCGTTAAACTGGACTGTGAGTGAATTGGTACTATCTTACATGCATCCTGTTGGCCTCATTGTCGTAATAATTTATTTAGCAGTTATAAAGGTGTATTCTTGTTCTGCATATAATAACACTAATAGAGGTGGTAAAAAATGCAAATGGAAAGAAAATGACATTTCTTGTATGGTCCTGTGACTTCTACATGCTTGAAGTCGTCATTAACAATTTATTTTTATTATATCGCTTTCTCCGAAACATTCAGGTTTCCCATTTCGAATAAAGAATGGGTTTGAAGTAAAAGCCGTTCAAAGACAGAATTTCCACCCTTCTTCCTTTCGTGTTCTTTGTTCTGCACAATACAACTTTGCACAATACAATTGTACAAATCATGCTCTTCCTTGATGTATTTTGTAATAAAAGAAATGTTTATGTATTTTTGCAAAATTAATCTATCATCTTCCAAATAATTGAAATAGTACAAAATAAGAAATAAAAAAATAATTCAAAATTGCCAAAGTTTTAATAAAAAAATAAGGCTTGATTAAATGCATTGCAGAAATTATTTATAATAGAGTTCTTGATAATGGTAGTAAATATGATATGTAAGTGACGACAATACATCAATGGTTTTGGATTATTTTAGAAATTATTATCATAAAAAAATTATAGTTGACGGAGAAGTGCTGTTTGAATAGAATCACGAGTGTTGTTACAATAGAGAGGATTTTACAAGAAATCTATAGAAGTGGTTCAGATAAGAAGCAGTTAAAACTATCAATTATATTACGAAGTGAATAAGATAAACCAAGAATGTAAGGCAAAATAGGGTAAAATTAGAAACGTATGAAAGCGATTATGAGGCAGAACAGGAAGAAAATGGAGTTCTAGAAATTTACACTTGAGATACATTTCATTACTTAAATACAACGGCCATTAACTCTCAATTTCAGAAAAAATATTTTTGTGAAAAGATTTCTGTACTTTTGATAAATCAAAAACGTAACGTTTAAGTATGTATCTCATATTTTCTTCCTAAAGTAAAGGACAATATTTGAAATCCCGCACTTCATTGCCATCAAAATGGCGGATTCCTCGGGGATCTATTTAGGAGCAGATTTTGCCACTGGTAGTCACAGAGTGCTGGGGCCCTAACATTCACCTACACCATTTATACTTAATGAGTAGATGCGTTGGTCATGTACGTGCTCAGCGTTATTGAGCCGAGAAAAGCCGTTATAAGTTCCTTCATTCATCGCATGATGTCGCTGAAATGCGTAATGAACCGATGAGTTGCCGAATGTGCCCTTTTCACCGAATTAGAGTCGCCTTAGTCTTTATGATTACGATTAGAAATATGCGTTGTGGATATATCTATAATAATGATCTAATCTTCTTGAATTAGCACACAGAGCACAGTGTTCTGTGCATGTGCGTTAGCATCACTAGTGTTACCTCGCAGCGTTCTGAGCAATTACAATTGCAACCTCCTTGCAAATGCAAATCAGGGACAGTCCTGAGAACCCGTTCCAAAAGAACGTGATTGCTGTGAACGGTCCATCGTTGCCACAGTTTCCAAACACGGGACACGGGAGGATCAAGGAAGATGGTGGCTTGTTGAAGGTGACGTGCGTTGCAATAGTAAAAGTGATTATACGTTCTTGTTATGAAAGTGTGTGACGTACACGTATTGGATTGTTTTGTAATTATGGGTCACATTTGTCTTGTTACGTAACAGTTACATTTAATAAACCGCGAATTCCATCATATGTGATATATGTATATATATAAGTGTACGCTTCTCTGACGACACAGTAAGTATCAGTGCTTGCTTTACATGTACCGTAATAGTTAAAATTATGCTTGCATGGCTTTCATTTGCACCCTTTCCTCCCACGTATATTGGTATTTAATGGGAGATTTCTCCGTGATTTTTTGATTTTAAACCGAGATTTGGGTGATGGACACTTTTGGTAACGCTCATTATATAAATAACTCAACAAAGAGGGACTCCTACTACGTATATACTGCTCAAGTCAGCTCTTGCAAATCGAATTCGGCAAGCAATCGATGGTATTGAGTTTAATGTGATAGAAAACGCATAACTGCTAAGGAGTGGAGACTGTGAAAAAGTACGTGTGAATAAACGCGTACATTTCACGGAACGTTTTCGTGATTCGATCTGACTTCTTACAATTCCGATACTCATGCAAAAATGATGCCGATCATTTAACAAACATTACACTTGCCCTAATTTCCTAGTTATAGTTGTCCTTAATCCAATGGGCCGTACTTTGGTCCATCTGTGACTCGCCTCTTCTAGTTAATTATTCAAAACTAAGAACCTCATGAATTGTTTGAAAACGTTTCTAGGCCCTTAATTTTACTATATTAATTGTAAATTTGCATATTTAATGAGCACATCAATTTCAGTGAAGACCTCCATTTGTTTCAAAATAGGTAAGAGTATAGATGAAATGTTCAGTTGATGACTGCAATTAGTGTGCAAGATTGCAAATTGTATTATATATAGTACCTGTTCAGCACCATGATTTCAATTGTGGAGTTAGTATTAAATATTGCATGGAGTGACAAAATTGACAGCATGAAATTTTCATTTACATGTTTTTTTTTCTTGTGCAGGAGGTAATGGTGTATAATACTTGATATTACAATTACCACTAGTTCGTGTGGCCTGGTAATGTATGAAGTGTTGAGTGTTTCACTAACAGATTGTTACTTTTAATTCCAGTGACATTATTGTATTAATCCTTGTGAAAATATTGTGTGCTGATTATTTTTAATAAAGTGTTTAATTAATTATATTGTGTGCTGTTATTTTTGTTCTTCTCTAAATAATTATGGCACTCGCTATAAAAGAAATTGTGATTATTAAGAAGAAATATCCTTTTTCCCTTTCATTAATCCTATCAAAATATACTCCGAATCTATTAACCATCACTGAATAGAAAACCACTGAATGTGTGAAACTTTAAATGCTTATAAGTATACACTTACATATTCATTCATCAGCATACTTCCTTTAATTTGGAGATTTTGAAAGTGTGATGTATAAAAAGAATGAATCTGGTATTGTTTTTGGCATGAACATCGGTGTTAATTCTTGGAAGTGTGCACAGACTGGGTGGTGTGTTGTTCATTCTTTATCAAAGTTTGTGATCAGTACACAAGAAACGGTAACAATTTTGAGTAGTTCCTTGTGTCTCAAATTACAGATTTGAACCGTCAGAATTTATTTTATTTTTGACACTAATCAAATTTCAATTTTATTACACTTATGGTGTGCAATTATCAACCTGTGCTGCACTGCCATATATCGTTTACTTATGGTAAAATAGTATGCAATATTTCTCATAATGTTACAGTTTGAAAAATGTGAAAGTAAGCTAATCTTTTTTTTTAATTATGTTAAGAATTTTGGAGTCATTACTACTTTGCTTCAATAAAACATAAAATGTCACAAAAATATTTTGTGGGAGATGTATAATTGGTGACCATGAAACCTTGCTTACTAAGAGCTTCTGCGCATTGAACTGATCCTTACTTTTATGTTGAAAATGTGTTTCTTCACTTGAACTCAATAGTTCCAGCTGCATGAGTACTATCTATTCAGTTTTGCACTAGTAACATTTGTCAAGGGCTATGTGTCAATTAGCATTGCTATTTCTGCTTTGACATAAAATTAATACAATGTGGTCCTGTTTGTACCAAGTAGAATATGTAACATGGACTGCTTGTTTTAAACTTTCACTTTCTAATTCCACATATTGACTTCCTTGTGAATGAAGGGTGTTTAATAACATTAATAAAAGCATTGGCACTTTGAGTTGTATGTAGTAGTGGGCACATCCTTCTTTTCTTGAAGTGTAATTAAAGTGAAATTAATTCACGGTCCTTGTAAAGTGGGCATGATAGTTTGCCCTAAATTTAATTTTGTCATGCGTAATGTACTTGTAGTATGAGTTTGGGTAGTTTTAATTATTTTAGTATTCTATAATTTCCCTAAAACTGAGTAGGCAATGAAGGCCATGAATATTTACATTAAGAATTATTGCAAGTGGGCAAGAATGCTTCGGGAAGATTGTCAATTATATATTGTGAAACTGTCTCTTTAAGTTATATTTTTTCCATTTTCAAAAAAAAAAAAAAACGATAAATTATTACATTAAAATAAATTCATTTCTGCCATCAAGAATTCCATCTCAAATTCATTCAATGTCTGTCTTTAAATCTGTTTTGAGTAGTTTGCCAAGTAATGAAATGTACTTGTCAGTTCCCCGTAACAGTAAAAAGGTGGAGATTTTGTAATAAGCGACTATATTACTTTTATTTAGTAGTATGGTCTGCCTTTCTGACATTGATTTGATGAATGTAATTATGTGAGTATTTAGAAATCGGATATAAGGTTGTGATTTTCTAGAGGTAGTGAAATATTTTTGCGATCTTAACCAAGTCCATCTGCTTAAGCAGATATTTATACTGTTATTTCAAGGTAAGTATACAAAACTTGTATTAATATATAAGTCGTTTTTGTAGGAATTTGTGACAATTTGTTAAAATGAATTACTTAACCTGACTTCTCTTATTAGGGTTACCAGACATTGTAAAAAAATTTTAAAAAAAGTACTTATTGTTGCTTTACAGGAAAGACTACCTTTGTATACATTTTACGATAGTCACACATTTTGAATTGTTTTCTCTGGGTTCTGGAGGAGGCTGCCAAACACCAATTATTAGCAACTTGGTGTCTTGTTTCATGTTAGGAAATGTTTTGAATTCTAAGAACATTTTTAATTATTAAACATTCTAAATTTTTTATTTTATTTCAACAGATGCTTGTCATAATTGTATATTCAGAAAATATTCAAATCATGTAATGTACCAAAAAACATTTTTCATTTTGCATCTGTTAGTGCAAGAGGTGTTGCCTTAACAAGATATTAACTTATCAGCAAATAATAATTTAGTAAATTTTAGAATTGTTAATAACAAACAGTTCACATACAGTGGAATATTTATTTGAAAATAATTTAACAAATTCCAAGAAATTATATATTTAATCCAAGTTACGATGCTTTAAAGAAACAGAATAAACATATAGGGTGGATACATTCCAAGAGAGATTGTAATCTTCTGATTTCCCTAAATATTACAGAAAACTTTTTTTGAATCTGTGCTATTTCACATCTCTGAAGTTGATTAGAAATGGAAAAAAACAAACAAATTTTGACATATTTACTACTAATTGATGAAATGGAGTGTAGATTATGTATTTAATAGTAGTTTAGAGAATACAATTTTGATATTGTTTTGTTTTCACTACAACAATTCTGTGTGTGGTAAAAACTAAGACAGTGTACTACCAACTTTCTAGGTAGTATTGATAAATATTGTTTTGATCTCTGATGAATTCATATTAATTGTGAAAAAATACCTTACTTTATGATTCTGCAGACTTACTGCATTCAATAGTACCTTTGTAAGGTAAGTGTTGAGTGAATTTTGTGTTTGAGAGTTTATCAACCTTACATTTCAATTAAACTTCTAAGAGCCATTAAATTATAAAAGCTAGAAACAACATTTAGGATCATATTATAATTGATTCAACATTTTGTGGATGCTATAGATCTTTGTCGTAGAAGAAAGATAAAATTCTAATAACCTGTTTCTCCGCATTGTCACATTATGGTTAAAACTGAATATACTGAAAACAATAGGTCAGTCAAAAGTTTAAATGTAGACATTAAATGTTTGAGGTGTTTTAAAACCTGAACATTAAATGTCAAACTGTGGATATACTCATGCACAGGATACCCCAGATATTTTGTAATTTACAATAACTTCATCTAAAATTAAAAATGTGTTTTTTATGTATAAGTTAAATGGAGCATTTTCCTGTTCACTCATTTCAAGAATATATTAATAACTAAAAATGTTTGCCTTTGAACTATTGGAGAGATTATATTCTATAAAAATATACATTCGAAATACAGACTTAACTCATCCATTAACCTTGTGAGCACACCAGACCAATTTTTTGTGTAATATATTTCTCCATTATTCCTTCATGTTATGCTGCTTAGATTGAGCATTTTCTAACCGTTTTAGCCGTGTTATAATCAATTATAAGTAAGATCCAATGTGTGGTGGAGAGCTTTTAGGCAGTTTTAGAACAACCACAGCTGCACGATGTGACTATGGTAGTGGTCATGATAAAACGAAATTGCGAAGCAGTACTAACGGTTAAACAAAAAAAAAAAAAAAAAAAAAAAAAAAAAAAAAAAAAAAAAAAAAAAAAAAAAAAAAGAAGAAAATTCGATCCAGTCCGCCAGTATCATAATAAATACCAGCTCGCCTGTACCATTTGCAGCCGTGCAGCCCCACGCCATCGTATGTCTAGTACAGTGCTTGTCAATGGGTTATGCCATACCTTAATACGCAAATCGGTCCCCGAGATGTTGAATTCTGACTCATTCGCTTTTGCGAATTACTTTACATCATAGTCGCCCCCCCCCCTTCCCTTTCGCGAACTGTAGCCCATTTCTTTTGCTAATTTATGTGAGAAGGGCTCAGCGACAAGTACGTGGAAATTCATTTTTTCTTATGACCTTACCAACCGCACGAGGGTTTCTTTTTACCTTATAATACAGTATTCTTCTCTAAGAGAGAATATCTTTATCTTCTGACTTAATGAACCGCTTTATGTTTCATCATGAACATTGAGCAATGTTTCGATATCCCTTCAGATGCTGAAACACGAAATGACATTCCAAACTACAATTTTTGCCTTTGTAACCCATTTTCCTTATTCGTGTGTTGTCCTTCAGTCTTCCGAGGTTCGTTGGTTTTGAATTTGTAGGAATTTACGCAACTTAAGTGATGTTGGGTGACCAGGGATTAGAACAAGGAAAAAATCTGTATTTAATTTCTAAACATCACTAAGTACCTATCTCATTATTCCCACTTCTACTTCCGAAAATACAAGTCAATTTTAAGAAAAGTAGTGCAGGATCAAAAACGAAAAATATTAAGATCAATCGCAGTTAACTAAACTAAGCTATGTGAGTTACAGTGAAAACAAACTTTGTAGAGAATGATGTTATTAAATGAATTCGATAGAAAAACAACAGTGGCTAGACACTTCTACAAATACGATTTGAGAATTGCGGATGATCTTTGGGGAAGAGTACATCACTTTTTATTGCATCGACCCCTTTCAAAATGAATTGCTTAACTGAATGAATGAAAAGGTTGTGTTTCCGGGCGCGTCAACTCGTAGGAGCATTAATCCTGTGAATGTAGTGTATCTTACCGGTAGAGGAGGCTCACGGAATCAACTGATGTCACATGTGCAGAATTTTCCACCCTATAGGTCGACAAAGTATAGCAAGAAACTAGTGGTGTTACAGAGTGGCACAGACTTTCCCGTATTAGTTTTCTATTTCCTTTTTAGTCTCGAGTAGCTATTCAGACATGCCACATACTCTTACCAGCTGCCATCTATCGCCGGCCAAAGTACATTTTTTGAAATTTTCTCGGTTGCCTAATAGCAGAACGGAAATATTTTTAAAAATATCAAAGAACAGTAAAACCTCGTTCTTAATGGCTATTTTCTTTGAAAACTTTGGAGCTGTTTTTAAGAAAATGCCGTTTCAGCGCTACTGTAAATTCGAAATTGAAGCTCTTTTCACAGCATTTTTTTTAGTTTTCAAAAAAATTCATTAGAAGTTATTTAACCCCCAAATGAACTTTACGTCATATTAAAGAGTGTAATTAGTACTATCCGTTCGAAAAGTTCGAAGAAGACAGTTGGAGCCGTTTTTGAAAAAATGGCGTTTGAGCGTTTCTGAAAATGCGGAGTTTTGAACTAGTTTTCACAGAAAATTGTGGAGTTTTCGTGAAATTTTATAGGATATTATTTAAAGCACATATACTCATAAATATAATAATGCGAAATAAATCGCCGCTAATGTAAATATTAACGACGCGAGAGACAAGTAAAAAAATTACATTTTTGTAACTTTTGAAGAAAAACAAAAGAACAGAGAAAACTGATGCTTATGTCATATCATAGAGGACATTTAGCACTATCTCTACCAATAATGTAAAAAAAAAATTGGATCGGTATTTCTGAAAATCTTATATTTGTTATTTTTTAAATTGCACATATTGCGCGAAACCACCGAACGTTAAAAAAAAAGATGTACATGACGGTAATGAAAAAATTCTCTATGGAGAACAAATTTTATTTGAAGGAAAAATTTCTATCTTCAATTTTGTAGTTGTAGGAAAACGCCCGAAAATATTTGAAATGTTAAAAAATTCGGAGTAAAAACGTGAAAATCGGACCTATGCCACCTCTTTATGCGTATTATTCTCTATTTTTACAAGATATTCAAAGAAAACATTTGTTGCAAGTTTTGAGATTTTTTTTAAAATATCCCAGTGGCTTCATGTAAAGTACTCCCAAATTTTGAAGAAAGTTTTTGAAAATCGCAGCACCTCCAGTCGAGCCAGATCAACCGGACAATATCCATTCTGGAAAAAAATATACGTATGGTTTCAGCGCTAGTTGTGTTCACAGACGGACGAACGTTAAAAAAAATAATAAAAAAGAACCAGAAAAAAACGTTTTATTTTTTTTATATCAGGGGACCCCTCGCGTATTTCCGTTGAAATCTCGAAATCGATTTTCCGCAGCATTACCAAACTTTCCGTATACTGTGTATGTTACTCCATATACACGTATGTATACAGGAAAGTGAAAAGCCTGGACAACACAGGTGGATGTATGTGTTTGTGGGGGGGGGGGGGGGGTGGGGGGGGGCGGGGGGGGCTTACAGGTAAAACTTTCCTCGCCTGAGGAGCCACCGTCGCCTCGGCCTAAGCTGGCGGGGACACGACAGGTTGACCTTGACCGTCCCGAACCTTAAACTGTTTTTCACTTTATGAAGGCACAATGAGTCTTATGGAGATTCCGTGTGTTGTTGCCAACACGACACGTTTGCTTGCCCGCTCGCGCTAGAATTGTCCAAATCACGGCTGCTTTTCTCAATGCATACGTCTACTGAAAAAATAGTTTATTCTCCTATTTATTATTATTATTATTATTATTATTATTATTATTATTATTATTATTATTATTATTATTATAGTCGTAATCTTTTTATTAGCGTAAATATCTAATACACAGGGACTCTTTACATGTTATCTCTCATAAACTGAAAAAAGATCGTAAATTGTTGATGGTGCTGTCAAATATTTAATTAATTTACGCTATACTCGAAACACTATGACCAACATGTATCCAACTTTCATCTTGGTCTCTCTCCTTTTCTCCTTTCTAAACTGTCCCATTTCTCGCAGATATGAATATCGGCACAATATAGTATTTCTTTCTATCTTTACTTTTATCTCGCTTTTCAAAATTTTCAAATGCCATTTCTCTCAATGAGCGATGAAGTGTAGAATATTTTAAATTTAGTAAATTTTTATCATTAACATTTTTCATTACACACGAGTTTTGTAGGAACATTTAAAAAAGAAACGCAGGGAATTTGGGACATACCGTACATTCAAAATCGTTGTACTTCATTTCACCACTAATTCTATACTTCAATCCGGTCAACTTTATATTTCTAGAGGTCGGTGTTTCTCCATTTTCATTTTCCTGTTTCATTCTAAAGAAGGAATGTCTGCTGATGCCTGTTGTTCTGCAGATTTCATTCACACGATTGACTCCGTTTTTGGATGTTTTTCTTTTAAGGTCTAGAATACTTTTAATTATTCACTCTTTTCCCAGCAATCCATTTTAATGGCTTTCGAATCTTAAAATTAACACGTTACACGATTGACTACATTACCACCACTATTTTTACCACTGCACATCCATCTTCACTCACATCCACCAGCAAAAATCAACTGACCGGAATACCCAGAAAGATAAAATTCTCTGAAGAGCTTCTCGTGATCATTTGAGAGTATTGATTTGGATGGTCCCTTCAGCTGTTGTCAGCATATAAACAAACACTTGTTTCAGCCGTACGGGTCACACATCCTGTATCTGTGCCTTGTCTTTTCGTCGCTTCTTCCGTCGAACATCACGTCGTTTCACGTCGCGCGCTACTCGTCTTCAGAATACGGAGAACACGCAGAAGTAAGGCATTCGAAGACCTGCGGGTGATAATAGAAAATAATTTCTTCATTTTACCTAAAACATTGTCGCTAGAACTTTTTAATTGGATTTCAATAACGAAAATATCCCAGCGACGATATATTCTAATGCACAAATTAACAATTCACATATTTTCGTTGATAATTCATTTTTTTAAAGAGACACATTTTGAGTTATTGATAAAATGAAAGCAATTCCTCAGCTGAAGTAACTGAGACATTGTATCGATTTTTCCTAAACAATCCACCAATTTTTGGATATGCTTTAACGGTTTAAATAAAATGGTATTTAAAAAGTAATTTCCGCAGAAATTCAAATTTTTCGATATTTTATTTAAAAAGTAAATGACTGACATTTTTCATCATCATTGAATGACAGTGTTCCTCGTCATTTTCTGTTCAGAACTATATTTTCTACTTTTGCAACAATCGATTTGGCAACAGTGCACGAGATACTTCCATAACAATAACATAATCCATAAGGCTAAATGGCCTGAGCCTCGCCATCAATAAGACATTTATTTACTATTGTCTCTAAGAGACCATTGTGCCTTCACGACGTGAAAATGAGTATAGAGTGTTGAAGGCTGGTATCTCTGTTTATCCTGCCCAGTCGAACGGCTTTTTGGTGGGAGAAATGTTATGACGAGAGATATTGTATTCTTTCCCTTCTCCTCACGTACATTTGTCACAAAGGGCTCTTGGGTTTGGAATTTTTCTCGCTCGAATGGGAGTCGGTTTGTGAACGCTTCCTGCTGTGGTTAAGGTAGATTTTCGATTTGTTGCTTTGCGGCGTTTTCGAGTTTTTACATTTCAGTTGATATGGCTTGGACTTCAACATCCGCGAGTGTATCAAGGCGACCGTCGAGAGGCCAGGCCCGTGGGATAGTGTGTCGAGCGACACTGTACAGTTTTGAAAAAGGCGTACAGTTTTGAAAATCGCATATTGTATAACAAAAGTAAACATTAAAATGACCAGCTACGTGGCATGCGTTTCGGATTTAACTGTGAAGGTCAGGAATGCCAAGCAAGAGTCGACAAGCGATGACTCTCTTGCGTAAGCGAGAATGACAATTGCGTCGCCATCAAGAGCGTGAGAACGAAGCGGAAAAACAGTTGCAAGAGCGAATCAGTTATCGTTGCTGGCAGTCGTGGAGTTCAACTGAGGTCCCCCTTGGGAGTAGTGGGGGATGGCTTCGCCACGCCTCCTGAGGTAAGCGACGCCATGATGGATTTTTTCTTAGTTGTCGAGCAATAGCTAGGTCGAACTCACCATCGTCTGGAGGATAATTCTGACGGCGGGCTGCTGTGAACGGTAGTTTTTCCGATTTTCTCTTATCAACACGACGCGAGCAGTACCGTCACTATGGCCATGAACCACGCGCGATCTTTCCTCTCGTTCTCTTGCCTTATTCACAGCTCTAACGTACAAACATATACTACATACCACACAGCCAGAAATCCGTGCGGGGACTTAAGAGCTTGTTCCGGCTGGGGCGGTTCTCCGCTGGTGGCGAAATACCTGGTTGGAGAAACCCCGCTAGTCGACGGGTAAGGTCGTCGCCAGATCTCACCATCCATCGAGAGATGATCACCACCTCCCGAGGGGGGGGGGGGCATGCACTACACTTCGGGACTGGTGACAGCAGTTGACACGCACGGAATAGCTAATTAATCAATCAATGTAGTGCATGTTATTATGAGAAGTAGCATTCTTCTTCCCCCGCTGGATGGTGAGATCGGCTCGCAAGGTTTCCCTCTCCAGGTATCTCTCTGCAGCGGGACATCTCAGCCGGGACAAGCTCTGAACTCCCGACAAGTGTGGTAGTGTAGTGCAGGCGTGTGTCTAAGTAAGGGGGGTTAAGACGAGAAGGGTCACTGCTTCGGCATTCTCCTGATGTTGATCGGAGAAACCACGGAAAAGTACCGATCACAATAGCCAGCCGCCAGGATTCTCCTTCAGGCAGCAGCGGAATCTGACATAGCTATGCAGCTAGTGTCGAACTCGATACCTAGGATTTCTTGGGGCATTTTAGTTTCTCGCTACAAAGTAGAGAGATAGTTATGAAATTCTGCGCAAAAAATGCGAATTTTCGACCGAAAATCTCTTATTAAAGCCCTGATAGTCCTGATAGCGAAAAGTGAATAAATCCCGTTGCTAAATTTAGAAAAAGCCCTCTATCTCTTAGTGTAACCAGAATCCATGTTTTGTGTTTTTTCGGTACTGAAAAATCGAATGACGGCAAAACGTCCGTCCGACTGTGAACAACTGTAGCGGTTAAATCGTTCATCTGGTTTCCTACAAAGTTGATGTTCCCCAATTGATCTGGCGGATGTCGCGGCCCCTTGAATTTGAAATCAATATTTGAATTTGATATTTTAATTTTGGAGTGTTCTTTACATGAAAACCCTGGGACATTTTCCAAATTTTCAAAAAAAATGGCTCCGTTTTTGATTAAATTTTGTTGAATAGTGTAAAGAATGTTTAAGAGAATGTTTAAGAGAATGGTGCAAGTCTCATGTTTCTTAAATATCCTAATTTTTCCAAAATTGCAAAAGTTCAAAGTATTTCTACATCTAAAATATTAAAGAGATTTTCTCCCTTAATGATATCTATTTCTAAAGATAGATTTTGAAATAGGTCATGTATAATTTTTCGAAAATTTGAGTACTTTTTCAGTACTTTGCGTGATAATACGGAAGAGAAAATATGTTCTGTTTTAGCACCTCTATGTGTTATTGCGAGACTTCCGTTTCTGAGTGTGAGTAGCTAAATTTTTAATCTCCATTAATGTGCAAAATTCAGACTATGTTCAGCATTAACATAACAATTCTGCATTTATTAATATTTCTGCAAGGTTTGTATTTTCTTGCGCGACAGTAACGCGTTTCATCGTTACTAGTGGCCTACAATAGCAAAAATGCTGCTGAATAAAACCAAATAATTTGTTTGCAAAAAACTAAAATACACACTGCTCAAGAACAACAGCACAACAAACTCTTATAACAATGCAATAAATCAAAAGCAATTATTTAATGGCGGACGGCCTCTTCCATGGAGCCTTGTCGAATGATGTCAGCTGTATCAGAAGTAGTGACGCTCTGAATGTGAGAATTCTGTCGGTATGCACTGAATGAGAATTGGTGGAATAACAAATATTTGCATTTTTCAGTCATAATCGAAAGTGTTATTTTGTGGCTTTACGTAGTAAGAAGAGAAAGTATTGTAATCGTGCAACGGAAAATGTATATTTTTCGACAGAAAAACTTCCTACCGGGCTCTGAGATCAAAATAATGGATAAACCTTGTTACAGTAAATTACTTACTCTATCATACGTAGGCAAAATACGTTATTTGTAGGTTCTGTTAGCCTAAAATCGATGGACGACAAACGTCTGTCTACCTGTGGATAACGCTAAAAAATGTCTGAAATGGCTCAATATTTTTTTAATTAAACTTTGATCTTGGATTTCGTATAGGTCCTTAAAAGAATGCAGCAAGTATAATTCTCGTTGATATCCCTGAATTTTCGAAAATCGAAAAAGTTCACAATTTTATACGGGTCTTTCTAAAACAACAATAATGATGAGGATAGATGATTTTTTCGTTTATGAAATCTGTTCTTCTTGAACTTAGTCCTTTAGGTAAGTTCATGTACATTTTAAAAAAATGTAAGTAATTTTCACGTAATTTTGTGTGAAAGATTGGCAAATTTTTAAACAGTGTTTTCTCAAAAACGACTCCAGTTTTAAAAAAATATTTTCTCTTTGTATGTATCCAAGAACAAAAGTGGTGCTAGTCCCATTTTCGGCAAACACGCTAGATTTTCGAAAATTTTAAGAAGTAAACATTGCAAAAGTACAATATTGAAGAGAGGAATTTTTGTCTTAAATGAAGTGTTCTAAAAAATTAGATATTTAAAATAACTTATGTTCAATGTTTTTTAGAAAAAAGAGTATATTTCGCGTAATTTCTTCTTGAACTTATTGCAAATTATAAAAAATATTGGATCGAAAACCACTCCAAATTTTTGCTTCACGTTTTGCCCATGAATAGAACAATGCGTGCGTAAAAGAATAACGCAGGTATCATTTTCCGTGAACTCCTTCAATATTCGAAAATTGCTATTATATAAATAATGTGAGTAAGTATTGCTGTTTTTTGTACAACTAGTTTCTTTAATTTTCCCCACATATACAGCAAATGACTCTTAAAAAAATTGCAGATCTAATTTTAGCAAAACTTTGAATTTTTGAAAAATACGTGTTGGAAAAAAAAGCAAGACCATTATTGTTCAAACTTCGTCAAACGTGAGAATGGCTGATTGACTGCGTGGTGTAGAGCGAAAGCGCGTGGCGAATTAGCTTGACGAACTTGAGGTCGAATCTCGGCACGAAAAAAAAGTTATTGCTGGTTGGCAACACTTTTGTAGGTTCATTTAGTATATTTCGGAGCCGTTACAAATAATAGGAGAAGATAAGTACTATTGTAGCCCCATTTTTTTTAATTTCCCCCGAGTTCCCAAGTATCTACCGATGCCATAGGGATCTCTCACATGGCCAGAAGCTACTAGGTTTATTTCATTTTTCATTGAAAATTAGTAATATCGATCATTTCTTGAGTTTTCTAAACATTCTAATAATTGCGAAAATAGAACGAATTTGTAATTTGTTATTAGAGGTTTTTGTTGCGTTATATCAGGATACAATAATTATAAAGTTCATTAATATTATTTACTTTCTAGCCCCATTACTTCGTAAGAAGATCGTGCGTCGGAAAAAGGCGAATTGTCGACAGAAAAACTCTTATTGCCACGCCCTTGTAATGAAAGTTAGAGAAATTTTGTTCCTATATGTTGTAAATGTACTTTATCAAGTTGTGTTGTTAAAAGCAATGTTTTGTGGGCCTGTCATACCGAATAATCGATTGAAGGCAAAACGTCTGTGTGAAGTCTACGCTACCGTCTAAACCGTTCAGCGTTTTTTCTCCAAAACTGACATTCTCTGATGAAATTAACTCTCGGTCCTCTAGATCTGAAATAAATATTTTGATTGATAGGAGTACATAGCATGAAATCTCAAAAACATTGTCGACATTTTCTCAAAAAACGGCTTCAATTTTTTGGATAAGTTTATCCTCCAATAGCGCAAACACTTGAAAGAATAGTGCAGATCTCATATTCGTTGAAATCCCTGACGGTAAAGTTCTCGGTGCGTTATCTCACATTTTGTTGATGGAAAATACTTTTGAAGGTTCATATAATTTAAGAATTGTGCAGCATTTACAAATAAGGTGAGAAAGTATGTGGTGTTGTAGAACTACTACTTCGTTCAACAAGATCATCATGCCGATCAGTCACCCATGCATATTCGGTTGTTGATTCTCCAGTCGTCCCCTTTGCCTTCATTGATCGCCTTTAAAATATCTCTCAAGAGGTCGTTACCGATTCCGTGGGAACCCCTTGTGTACATCCACAAAAAGTCAACACCATCGGACGTTTCGAAAAAAAAAATCGATACAATGTTTGTTTCCGTAACTTCTTTCATTGAAGTCCTCAAAAATATCGGTAAACTAGGAAAAGAAATCTTCAGGTGGATTAGATGACTTTATGGATTATCTAAGACTTGTGTGCCCACCATTATACACCCGTTAACTCACATTCAATGTATAATTATGCACCAAAATATTTCTGTTTATTTTCAAAATGTATACAATTAAGTCGCTCTTCAAAAAGGGCGAAATTGTTTTCGGATTATTCCCGAGTTCCCAACAACCGACATCCAGTAACGGGCAAGAATCTTTATTATTCACGTGTGAGTTTCACAACAGCCAATATTCGCTGTTCTACTTTCCACACATTTGCCACTAGTGGGTAGTGACCCACAAACTATGGGCCACCCTCATACCTGCTCAACGGTTCACGACATAGAAATGCAGTTTTCACTCAACAAAACGGAATCACGGGGCAGGTAATATACCATAGAGAAATTGTAATGTTTTACTTTGCGAGAAATTTAATCAGCTTTGATTTTTTAAATAGAACTATATGTATTTTTTATTAGGAATACATGGATCACAAAAAGAGGATTGCAATGATGTATCATTTGTTAATGTTTTGTCAATGATTTGAGTATAAAATTATACTTTCTTGCACGTGATTTGACATTCAATGGACACTATTTCCTTTTAGTAGCCCTTGCAACGGTCGCCTTCCGGGAAGGTGTTCTTCGCGGTGATGAAACTATGGCCGGAGGCTGCATAGTTTTCTTTCAGTTTTTGCGCTCATTGGAAATTAATAATATAAGTTATACAAAGAGAAAAATATTTTACAAAGTGATAACGCTGCAAATCAGCCTATTCAACTCACAGCTCTATTATCATACAAGAGTTGAGTTTTCGTTTAGATTAAATACTTTATTCGACATAAATTTAAATTTGTCAAACGTATGTATTCACGAAATTGAATATTTTATTTAGTTCATTCATTTAATTTTATTTTCAAATTCATCGATTATTTTACGTTTTAATACAATTATAATCTATAATTGGAACAACGTAATTTTAATCGATTATTAATCTTTGCCAATTCTAGGTAGCAGATCAAGGGAAGAAGATATTATCCCATATGCCAAGTCTCATTAAAAACTTTCATGATTTGACCGCAGGAGCGGTGTGAGATAGGGACGATTCACACAGGAGGTGGAAAGGCTCACAATTCATTCTCACAGCAATAAAATAGTTTACCCGTAGAATGTAATTGTACCCAAAACGCGTGTTATTTAATATTATATCAAAGTAAATATTCTTAGAGCTATCAACTAAAAAATGTACATTTTCTTTAGACATCAAAACAAGTATATTATTTCGTAATTACAATGAAAGGAAGAAAACATTTGAGGAGGACATCCCTCCCTCCCATCTCCTGAGAAATTGCCACTGCATCATTTACCATTTTTACTATAGAGCTTATAAAATACTAGATACGGTTGATCACATCAAATCAGATGCATTTTTAAAATTAAATTTTCTAAATTTTACAATTCAATTATTGAGGTGAACATTAATTTGGAAGACGGAGAAGTATATGTTCTATCATAACTGGCGCAAGTCGTGTTGATGTTCTTTAATAAGTGCTAGAATAATACAGTTTTAATAAAGAATATCGGACAATATTAGATTTAACAGTCTGTCAGCATATTTTAAGTAAAAAAGTCAACTGTCGTAGAAAAGTCACAACTGGTTGAGTAACACATAATAGATGATAATCACCGGTTATTATAGACTGCGATCTATAGAATTATTCTATGTTTGCGCCTTGAAATAGTTATCTGTCTCAACAAATTGTCTTCTTCACGGAGTGCTGCACTGAAGAGAGGTATCGATGTAGGACGGTGAGGCCTGGCACGAAGTCGGCGTTCCAAAACATCCCAAAGGTGTTCGATAGGATTCAAGTAAGGACTCTGTGCAGTGATGCACTCTGCACAATCCATTACAGAAATGTTATTGCCGTGAAACCACTCCGCCACAGGCCGTGCAGTATAAACAGTTGCTCGATCGTGTTGAAAGATGCAATCGCCATCCCCGAATTGCTCTTCAATAGTGGGACACAAGAAGGTGTTTAAAACATCAGCGTGAGCCTGTGCCGTAGTAATGCAACACACAACAATAAGGGGTGCTAGCTCCTTCCATGAAAAACACGACCACACCATAACACCATTTTAGACGTGTCCGGTTACTTTTGATCACTTATTGTATGTTGGATCAGAAATATTAAACCAAGTTTCTAAAACATTATACATTTATATTACTGTATACTTATAATTGAGCTTTTAATCCTGAGTAATCCCACATGTCTTTCTTACCCCTCCCCCCAGGCGTGGAAATTAAATTAGGTCCAGACCTGGGAACACCGTTAGCCAGCCGACCAAACCGGACAAAAATGATGAACATGACAAATACATACAATACATACTCAGTAATTATCTATCTCGCTCGGTATTCATAGTATATACCATTAAGAGCGAATCCAGGAACGTACAAAAGGTGGGGGGGGGGCGATCTCAGGTCGGATCCTCTTCCTCCTCAGACTATATAGTATACGAGGGTCGTTCTGTAAGTCTTTCATTAACGCTCAGCTTCAGTGGGATGGGAGTTCCTGAGTTATAAAATTCAGCAACTGAAAGCCTCTTAAACGCTCGGGTAAGAAGTGAGGACCGATGATTAATTCATCCACAATGCTAACCGACACATTTACTGAGAATCGCTCTAGACGAGTTACACTACATGCAACACTCGGATTTTCCTCGGCCATCACATGCAAATTATGCACATTAATTGTGCTAGTTTTTATAAACACGATTCCTTCGACCAAAGAACGAACTTCCTGGTTTTCTTTGTTTTTTGTGATTTACAATTACAATTCCGTTTACAATTTTTTGAGAAAACTAGTACTTTTTGGGCTTATTTGCGCTTGAAATTTACCAAAAAAATCTCAAAAACCGCTCCAAATGTTTTCTTTAAATTTTCTATCCATGTATAAAGGCACGGTAAGAAATATGCTGCTAGCCCTATTTTCAGGCATTGCTCGTTTTTTAAAAAATTACAAACACATTTCAAAACTACAAATTTGGAACTAGAGATTTTTGCGTCAGAAAAAGTTTGTTGTACAAAATTATCAATTGAAATAAATAAATAAAAATTCAGTGGTGCCATAAAATGACACAGACTTTCTCGCCCTAGTTAGTTTTCTTTTCTCTCTACTTTTGACTAGGTTTTCCGATAGGCATTAATGTCTTTTCGGTTGCTTTCCTGTCGTCGCCCAAAAGCAAACTTTTTTCACTATTAGTTAATTACGTCTCCGAAATGCTAGAACTGAAACCACCATACACTTATTACTACTATAGAAGTATTCATTGCGCGACGTAACTGGATACCCCAGGTGGTTAATTAGCAGATAAGGATTGAGCTCTTCGGAGGGCAGGTTTGCTGGTTTGAGTCTTGGTCGGGTACTATTATTTGTGACAATTTTGTGTTGCCGCAGGAAATATGATAATTCCAGAAACTTTATCGAAAACCATTTGAAGATATTCTAATCGCAAATACTATTAATCAAGATAAATAAACTGGAAGTGTCTGTATGTCATTTTCGAATTTTCATCTTTTGAACGATTTTTCACATCTCTTATTGCATTTGTAAAACTATGAACCGGAAATTAATTCTTGTCTTTCGGCGCTTATGATTATTGTATAAGTGCCAATTCTCTTCATAACCCGGATGGCCGAAGTGGCTAAACGTCGGGTCCGGTTTATGCGTTTTGATTGTTCGAGCCTGGTTCAGTGATAATTATTTGTCACAACTCTCTGTTGCTGCAGAAAAGTATTGAGAATTTCAGGAACTTTATTGAAAATCATTCGAAGCAATTCTACTCACATTTACAATCTATTAAGATTCTAAATGAACTGGAATTGTCTGTACGTTATTTTCGTGATTTGAAATTTTATTTTAAAAGTTTTCGTGTCCTATTTGTAAAATGTCTGTCACATCACATTAATCGTTCAATATAATATTGAAATCAATATAATACTGCGGAGCGTTTAGAAACATTGCGTGAAAGTGTGTGCTTTGGCAGCACCACCAGTTTAGAAATTAAGTTTATTTTATTTTTAATAGAATTTTAGACATTTCAGGGTCAAAATATAACTAGTTGTGCTACAGAATCGCACAGTCTTTCCTGTAGTATTTACAGCTATACGAACGGTATGTAGCAATACGAACTTGCAACATACTCTTGCCAGCTGCTACCTATTGCCGCCATTTTTTGTGGAATGTTCTTAATCTTTCGTTTTCCTAATAGTAGAATGAAAATATTTTTTTTGAATATTAAAAAACAATAAAACTTCGTCCTAAAAGTCAATTTGCTTTGAAAAATTTGAACCCGTTTTTAAGAAAATGGCACTTAAATGCTAGTGTAATTTCGAAATTTGAAGCTCTTTTTCACAGACATTTTGTGTTTTCGAAAAACTTCATTAGAAGTTATTTGAGCACTTTAATTTACAAATACAATAGTGTTTACAAATTGCTCGAAATGTGCATATTAACGGCGAGAGATCAAGAAAATTATATTTGCGTAATTTACAAACAAAAAATACCCCTAAATGAACGTTTGTCGTATTAAAGAGTGCAATTAGCACTATCCGTTCAAAAAGTACGAAGAAGAAATTTGAAGCTGTTTTCGTAAAAACGGCGTTTGAACGTTTCTGAAAATGCAGATTTTTTTTAGATAGTTTTCACAAAAAAACGGATAAGTTTTCGGGAAACTTTATCTGACATAATTTAAAACACATAACTTCGTAAATGCAATAATGTGAACAAATCGCCGCGAATGTAAATATTAACGGCGTGAGAGACAAGTCAAAAAATTACATTTTTTTAAAATCAAAAGAATAGAGCTATATGGCGTTTATGCCATCATACAGAGAGTGTTTACCACCATCCCTACCAAACGTTTAAAGACAAAATTTGGAACCGTTTTGGGGAAATTTTTGTTTTTTTGTAATTTTTTAAAATTGCACATATTGCGAGCAATATTGCCCGAATTCAAAATTTTGAAATGTTTGAATATTCAGGTTAGCCCTGAAAATAGGACCTATACTACCTTTACAAGTGTATTTTGCTCTATTCTTACAAGAAATTTAAAGAAAATATTGGAGCCTTTTTTTTTTTTTTTTTTTGAGAAAGGTTTTCAAAATTGCAGCGCCTTGAGTCCAGCCACATCGACTGGGGAATATCCGTTTTGGAAGAAATCATGCATATGCATTAGGTGCTAATGATGTTCACAACCGGACGGTCGGACAGACGGACCGACGGACTCATGCTTTAGAACACCCTTTTTCGGTATTAGTAGACCCCAAAACGTGTATTTCGATGGTAATCTCGAAACTGATTTCCATTAAACATTACTGCATTACGTAATTTTCCCTATACTACTTATATTACTTTATATTACGTTCATACGGGAAAGTAACTAGTGGTGCTAAAGAACGGCACATATCCATCCTATAGACTGCATTTAGCAGTACACATCCCACAAGTTAAAAAAATTGGGATCCGTTTTTGAAAAAATCTTGTTTTTGTATTTTTTTTAAATTGCTCATATTGATTGCAATATTGCTCAAAAAGTACCAAAAGTCTCAAAAAATGTGCACGTCTTTATTGAAAGAATTTATTATGATAACCAAATTTCATTTCAATGAAAAATCTCTATCTTCATCAAATTTGTAATTATAGGAAGACACCGGAAATAATTCAAACTTGAAATTTTGGAACTTGAGGAGTCAACCCTGAAAATCGGACCTATGCCACCTTTATCAATGTATTTTACTCTATTCTTACAAAAAATTTTAGGAAAAAAAAATTGGAGCCGTTTTGAAAAAAGTTTTGAAAATGTCCCAGAGGTTTAGTGTAAAGTACCCCCAAATTTTAAAGAATGCTTCTCAAAGTCTCCAAACTTCGCCTCGAGCCTGATCGACGTGAGTTACTTCATTTTGGAAAAAAAGTCCTATACTTATGATTTAGGCGCTGACGGACGGACGGACGTTTTGCCCTCCATTGTTTTTACGGTACCAAGGAGTCATAAAACTTTGTGATTCTAGCAACACCGCGTGTTAGAGTTTTTTTTTAATTTAGCAAGTGGATTTATCCACTTTTTCGTTATTAGGGCCTGGCAATGAATTATTTTCTGACGAAAATTTGCCGTTTTTTCGCGAAGCATTACATGACTTTCCCTATAATAGTGTGTCATTACTATCATTCACTTCAAACAATACAGTATCAGGAAATACTGTATAATAAAATAAATGTTTACAATATTTCGTGGGATATACGTTTGATTGTATAACTGCATGGCATCTTATTTGCATAGATCTAACGAGGCGACTGCATGTCTGAGACGTGTGGTCGTCCATTCTGCTACTGTCTTTTCCAGATCTTCTTTGCAGGATTCATTCGCTTTACGAACTCTTCTCCTTAAAATTGCCCATAGGGTCCAAGGCTGGAGATTGTTCTAGCGTTTTGAGTTGTTTGAGGACATTCCGTATTAATCATTGCTTATGAATTCCTGCAGTACGGTAGGCTAGCATTGTCATGTTGGAACATGTACGAGGAAATCGATGGCATACCAAATTTGTCGCACTTTGCTTTTAAATTTCTTATTACACATGACTCTTCATAATGCCTTTTATGAAATGAATATTTCTGACTCTTGATGACTTACATCTCTAGATCATAATAGATTTACCTCCTTTCACTTCAGTGGGAAGTATGCTCGCTACTTCGTTGTCAGTATTTACTTTTCTACACACTCTGAGGAGGTCTTGTTGAAAAAAATGTTTATCGTAGTCTCATCCGACTAGAAGACATTGTCCCAGAATTTTTCGTTCTCTTTTAAGTGTTCCTCTGCCGATCTTGATATCTTTGCCCTGTTCTTCTTGAATTGAATTGAAGCCTTATTTTACGTGGCGAGACTCAGGCCATGAGGCCTGTTCTTCCGTCTGAGCACGCAAATTTCGCTACACTCCTTTCACCAAATACCGCAGAATGGAGGTATTTCATTGGCGACGAAACAGGCGATTTGAATTTAGCTCAGAGAATTCATTTGGGCTTGAGGATCTTTTACATGCAGTAAATCTACTAACATGGGGCAGCCGGCTTTACTTCTCCTCCGAAGGAAGGCGTACGAAGGATTTTTCGCCCTTAAAAATCCACGGCTTCAATCGGGTTTGAGCGCGAACTTGAGTATAACAACCCGATTTGCTAACCGTTACACCATCGCCGCCGCCTTCTTGCTAACATAAGGCTATTTTCGGGGAACTCTTCCGTGAACCATGCCTTTGTAAACCCTTCGAATAGTAGAGAGACGTATGATTTTTCCACTCACCTTCTCAACCAGAGATTGCAGATTTGGCACGCTCGAGGCGTGTGTTCTTTGCAATCTCTCTCACAATTAATAGCTCTTCTCTGTCGTTGAGCTTCTTTTCTTACCGTTTCTCTTGGTATTTTTGGTTTCTCCTCTCCGGTTCAATTTATTCACTATATAGCGACAGTGGAATGCGATTTGTTTACCCCTACTCTTTTACCCCTATTCTTTTGAAAGAAGACCTCACAGGGCTAATTTCACTATAACTTTCTTGACATCCTCCTTAAGTTTGTTCGCCTTAGGCATTTTCATCTTTGTTGTCTCTAATGTCGCACCAAATATAACTGTTACCTTCCAAAGCTTGCACCACAGCTCTGGTGAATAAAGTAACGAGTTATGGGGCCAATTTATAAAAAACATTTGCACCATGTGGCTCAAGTATACGAATAAGAAAGGTGTGTAATTTAGTCATACTGAAAAAATTTGATTTCTCCATTCTTTATACCATTCTTTTCGAAATACAAAGTATACAGTGTATTATAAATAGGTTTTTCTCAAATACGAAAGAGTAAATCATTTCATTACAGTAATAAACTGGAGGTGCTTTAAAAGCACATTTTCCCAATATTGTAATGTTGTGGTTATGTAATATGACACAAATTCTGCGTTTCTTACCCTCAAATATCACTTTATCTCGTAAATATACAAAGTGTGACAAATTGATTTTTTTATTCAAAATTTTAAATGAAAATATATTTCTGGTATTGAATTCAGTGTATAAGGTATTCGGTGTACCCACGAACATATCCGACGAGTATTTTAGCCATATAATATTCTGCGTAAGCAGGAAGTAAAATAATTAAAAGTTTATAAATAATACGATCAAACCGCGGCGGCAGCGGAAGCCAGCTTGTTGCCAGCGTTGCTTTAAAGCGACAATGGACGGTTGGCATGTACGCAGTAACATGTTAGCAGCTTTGGCAAATAATTGCAAGTACATCGAAAAATATATAATAGTTTTTATTAAATACTACATTCTTGTAATATTCTCCACATATTCTCGTTTTAACACGAATCACACGCCACTTCGTGTCTGCACATATAATTTTAAATGATCTCCATACGTTTTCACATCTAAGAAAATTTCCCCAAATTCTCATTACTAGTCGAATAACAAACGCTCTTTCCATCTGAATTCAGAATTCAACATGTACAATACTCATGTACAACCTATGGGTTAGAGTAGAGATCCCAGAACCAAATTGAAGGAAACATTCACAGAATGCATTTCTCCCCATAGAGCGTCACACAGAGTTCAGCTTTTTTGGGCGTAAAAAATATATAAATAAATAAAACAATCTCATAATATTTCCATGAGACAACAAAGAGAAAAATTCAATAGAATTTCACACTGAGAGCTCGTCAAAAAAGCGAGGGAAATGCAAAAACGCAATTTCAAAAATATAAAATTACGCTAAACCAATCATATTTTAAAACACTTGTACATACCATGTTTTAAAGAACTGATTTCTTAGATCAGATTTCATTTCACCAAAACATATCTATCATCAATTTTGTATTTTTGCAATGTTAATATTTTGTTTTCAAATTTCGAAAATACAGAGAGTGTGCTGAAAATGAGACCAGCACAATTTTATTTACCACACTTTACTGTATACAAGAAATACTATTAAGACAAAAATTTGTATCATTTTTCAGACATTTTGAGAAAAAATATTTAAAATGATTTTAGAAGCGCCCATATTTCATGCAAAATTACGCGAAAATTATTCGAATTTTCGAAAAATTGTGTATAATCTTATTTCAAAAATATCATCTAAGGAATAGATTTCATTAAGAGAAAAAAATTGTATCTTTAATATTTTAGTTGTAGAAATACGCGGAAAAAACGTGTGCAGTTTTCGAAAAATCAGGGTTTTGAACGAACATAAGACCTACATAATTCTCTTAAATGCTCTTTACACTATCTAACAACAAAATTGAATCAAACACTTTGGGTATTTTTTTCTTTTTTCTTTTGTGGAGAATTATGAAAATGCCCCGAGGGTTTCACGTTAAGTACTCCCAGAATTAAAATGTCGGTTTCAAATTCACAGGACAGCTCCACCTGTCAGATCGATTGGGAAATATAAGTTTCAAAGAAAATAGGCTCAGTTTAGCCTCAAGCGTTGTTTACGGACAGATGTTTTGCCGTCAAACGATTTTTCGGTGTCAAGGACACACAAAACGGAGATTCTTGCTACACCACGTGTTAGAGGATTTTTTCTAAATTAAACAAGTGAATTAATGTACTTTTCGTTACGAGGGACCGGCAATAAAAGTTTTTCTGTCGCAATTTGCCGCTTTTCCCAGCAGCATTACATAACTTTCTCTCCTTAAGAAGTTCCTTCTTAAGGGCGAGAAAGTAAAAAGAAGACAATCGAATATTTCTTTTTCATAATGGAATGTACGAATATCATTCTTCCTCGTGACAAGTTTAGTACTTTCTAAGAATAGTGGAAGATTCTTCCTTACAATAATTCTTAGAAGTAAATACTCTTGGCTTTGAATCACCTGAATGCAACTTTTTTATCACACATATCGTACAAAAATGTGCGTTGAATTCTTTGTCCGTCTAGTCGCTGCTAGCAGGTGGCTCTTCGCGGTGGCGCGCCGCCCATATTACATCCCCATTTGAGGCTCGATTGGACACGAAGGTCAGCCTAACTCTCCTCTTATTTCTTCAAGCTACTCTGTCGCGAGAATACATCAAATGTGTGTGCGCTGGAGGCTCTGACAAGGTGCAACAGTTGTAGGTCCTGGTCGATCGCAGATACACGGGATATTTTGGCAGGTTCAGAGGCGAGAGGCAAGGGAGCCAAGTGCCCCCAAAGCCACTTTACGCAATTTATTTACAGTTACCGTGTATGTATCGCATCACATTGAAAAGAGTATTCTTACAAGAGAAACTTTAAACGAACGATTGAAGGGCTTGCGGCCATAAGATTGTTACGTCAGCCAAGGCACGCCTTCCGCTATGCGTAATGTTTATACATACTTCGATTTTGGTGAAAGTTGGCTCATCATGTTATTATACACGATCGTTCACTTAAGATGTCCCCTTCGAATATCTCTTGAACCGTTACAGATATTGAGATGCATTTTTCACACAAATGAATGTACCTGAGAGACACATAAGATGAGTAGGTCTATAATATTAAACTATTTCTTTTTTAATCTAAGAGATATCGACAAAACTTTGTTTAAAAGGAACCCTATGGATTTCTTTACTCCATGATAACAAGTGCTAAGAGACGAGTGCATACATATGCATATTATCCGTGTAACTTCAAATTAACTTCTCTCTATAGCACGTCCCACACAGTTTTAAACTGTTTTTGACGAACATAAATAAAAATAAATAATAAATTCTACGTTACGTAACTATTTTTAATAAATGTACAGTTTTAACCACTACGCCGACTCTTAATATTTTCACTAGCGCGGGGGGGCGTAACGTTTACCTCCTAGACACCCCTCTTTGTCACCCCCTTCAGCTAACGATCTCAAAGGCCACCGCCTTCGCCACCCACCGCTAAGACAGTGAATTTTGCGCGCAGCTGTTACAACAGGTAATTTTCAATATGGTGGTGGCGTGCACAATCAAATAACGTGTGAGAAATTAATTACTTTTACACAAGTTTACTTTTAAAATATTAAAAAAAGAAATATTGTTTTCTACTTAGTAAGTTTTCTACTTTATCCGCTCCAGGTAAAAAAAAAAACAACAAGAGATCAATTTTAAAAAAATTAAAAATTAAAAAATAAAAAATGTTAAATTTCTCCAAAACTAAATATATAGCGAACAATATATCTACGGCATATTACTTGCCCCATGATTCAATATCGTTAAGGGAAACCTGCATTTCGTTTTTGTGAACGTTCAAACTGGAGGGAAAATTCTCTTGGAATGATGCCTATGATGACAGCGAAATTTTGAAACTTCCAATGAGAATATGTATACGACGCTCGTCTGTTAGTTTCCTGGAAGGTGCTGGAGCTGAGTTGATTACATTAAAAAGGTATGGTGAATGAAAATCCAACTCAGTTGCAGAAGACCACATTGATGAATGTGTTGTGCATATAATCGAAGTTTCAGAAAAAAATACTTGTAAATTGTGTAATTGACAAAAAAATCTGCTACGAGTCCCACGATGTCCACGAACGTTAAGATAAACTCAGAGACAAAATAAGTACAAATGTCATTGCACACCTAAAAAGCCTCACTATTTTTTAGCGACTGCAATCGTTTTTTTATGAGGTCTAAAATTGAAAATAGGTGACACGTATTATTTTCTTCTTTCTCTAATCTGACTCCTTTCAGAAAAATATCAATTATTTTTACGGAAGAATCATGTGCTCGCTAGTGTTTAAACATTTTCACGCATCTACCTTTTCCTACCGAAAAATATAACTACATTTTAATTAAATCTAGAAAGATGTACTTTTATGTGAAGTAAATATATTAATTCTAATCATAATTTTTAAATATTTAAAATATATATTTTCCCTAGGGCAAAAATATATTTTAACTTATAAAATACAAATTTTCACATAAAGCCAGTACTTAAATCACTTAAAAAATTCTAATGTATTTCTACAACAAAGTTCTATGTGCCAAATTTCAAAATGTCGCACAATGAAATACATTGAATAAAATTGCTTGCTGACCGGAGCAAGTGCCCCAAGTACGGGACTTTAATGACACGACGACGTGCAAACATAAAACCAGACTTACGAATAGCAGAACCACGCACATGGCCGCCAATTGAACAGTTTTGACGAAACTCTTCTCTTGAGTTTATTTATAAACAACAGATACTGCTAGGGTCTCCCTGAAACAGGGCGCAGACTTCTTTCCCATAAATGTGGAGCTCAGAGGAAAACGAGTCTAAGTATCATTTTTTTATTTCCTGAAATATTTGCATTCAAAATTAAACCTATTGTGTCTATTATATCACATTTGTAGGTTCTTGTCTTGGTTATCTTCTTATGTATTTATCATTTTCCAGTTTTCTTCAAAGTTTTAAATATTTCATTTTTTAAATTTAATAGACTAATTTGCATTGAAAAGCGTAAGAGGTAAAGTAGTTCAAGTGACAAACTAATTTTCAACATCATTGTTTCTCAAAGATTACTGAGTTACGTTAAAGTAAGAACAAAATGGATGATGATATTGTTTAGGTAATAAAATACTATTTGCTTTGAGAATTCAGATATATTATTAATAGAAATACTACGTTTTCAAGTATTTTAATGTTAAGTAATGTAATAATAACAAGAAATTGGTAAGATAATGAAAACTCTGTTACATTTGTACTTTTTTTCGCTTTTTTCGTTTTTCATCTTCATCATACTTACTAATCAGTTCATCATCGCTACCATTTTCTGTAACAGATTCACTGCCAGAAACTGTGCTTGTAATAATGACAAGTTGTATTAATACATACCTGTGTGTAATACCAGAACTCTCTAGTGAGGCTTATATTATACGAGCGTTGCACTGACGTGGAACGGACTATCTTATGCCGAACGGCCAAGAGCGCTCGTGTGCCGTTTCGCATTAGATTCAGTGTTATATACGAAGCGCGTTACTTAACGCGGTCAACGCAACGCTTGTGTGACACAGATCTGAATAGACAGTTATCTGATTTTCATTCATCATCATTATCCTGAAGGCCAAAAGTGCCTTGTCACTGCCTCCATGACATTGTCCTCCTCTGTCCTTTTCGTATCGACATAGTTTTTGACTTGTAATTGGGTTTGAAGTTGTTTTTCATTCATTATGCCTGAAATAATGCGTGTTCTAATAGTCATGACGAGTAAACACTGCCACTTAGACTACCTTTTCTCCAACCGAAACAACAAATCTTCAAAGCAGTTGAATTTTCGAGCAACAGAAGTCAGCAGTCGTAAGAGACAGGATTATTTTTCCTCTAACAGTATTGAGTATGTAGTGTCTCAATAAGCACATAACTTATTTTTTCCCAAAATGTCACTTAGCCTCGTTTTCCCACATACACTGAGTCAGTCGTGTTAAGAAAGGTATTCAAATTAATAATAATAATAATAATAATAATAATAATAATAATAATAATAATAATAATAATAATAATATTTTTAGAAAGTGAATGTACACTTCCACAAAGATGACTTCAATTTCCACGCTGAAAGACATGTCTTCATTTCGCAACGTCTTATGGAAAGGGACAGGGCAATGGAGTGAAGGAACAAATAAAAGATTATCAGTGAAATATAGGCTTCAACCTATTCACGAAACTATTAATTTACCCCGGAAATTATTGCAATAAGCTGATAATAATGTGAAGAACATTACCTTTATATTCTTAGCATCGCTGAAAAACACTTAGAAAGACGACCTATTCATCAGTGATATGAAAATAAAAAACACAGAAGGCACAGAAGACACAAGTTTCATTGCCTTATGAAGCAGTCAATAAACGAAAAAAGATGTATGTAATATCAGTTTAATTAATTGAAACACACATTTTTATTCGTATAATTATTTCATCCGTTTCATACTAAATCGAAACCGTTTGCTACTCTTTAATTTTAATTTAATCGGCAATGGTCATAAGTACTTGACTGGCAAATTGTGAGATGTGAAGAGATATTTCTATTTATTGCTGTGTGAAAGTACAACGATGGTAATGGTCTACTGCTGATTGACTCGTGCTGGATAGTGACGCTCTGGAAGAATAAAGTAAATGAAAAAAAGCGTTTAAAAAACTTAATTAATTCAGTATATTCATCACATAAAATATCATATTTTGTTCCTTAATGTAGCAAAATGTTAAATTTCTAACACAATTACAGCACGAGTTACAAACGATTAACATTAGCAATGCCTACTTTTTTCGGAACGTTTGAGAATTAATAACGTCTTCAAAAAATCTAGGGAAAAAATGAAAAACGGGTATTTCATTTTTTTTCTATACTCTTCATAGACAAAAGGTTTAAAAATCTGGGATTAAAATTGTTTGATACGACTTAGAATGACTACTATTTCCCCCTTTTTTTCTCTCGATGTCATTTCTGGTTTGTTTACTTATCGATGTTATTTTAAACCCTCCTAGTTGAAAGTGACTCTTCAATTCCGGTGAACATGAAGATCCATTTTAGCATAGAAAAGAAAATGATTCCTGGGACAATTTCTAGAGAGTGTGGGCATAAGTTTTTTGTACCATTTTCAATTTTTACTTTCTCGCCTTAATTCGTAAAAAAAGGAAGTATTATAATAAAATGTATACAAGCTCAACAAACACAACTATTCCGATAAATATATTATTATTTTAAAAAAGTATTTTAATATATTACACTGGAAAACGGTAATTCTTAGACAGAAAAACTATTATCGCCGGGCCTTGCTACCAAAATAGTAAATAAATCTTGTTCCAATATTTAGTAAATTCCAGTAAACTCTCTGTATCTTAAAGGAAATCTATTATCAAATATCAGATCTGTAAATAAAAAGGGCTTGTACAAATTTTTTAAGTAGTAGTTTTTGCGTAATTTCTGCTTGAAATTAATGCTATTTAAAAAAAAAATTCACAGAAACCGATCCAATTTTTTCTTTAATATTCTTCTCTAATTTTTCCACAGAGAGAATATAAAAGGCTTAAAATAATGGCATAGATGGCATTTTTGAAGAACCACCCGAATTATCGAAAATTGCAAAAAATAACATTGCAAAACTACAATATTGAAGATAGAGTCTTTTGTCTTAAATGAAATATGCTCTAAAAAAATTGGTAGTTAAAATGTTCATGTACATTTGTTCGAAAAATAAAACGAATAGTTTTGCAAAATTTCTGCTTGAAGTTAATGCAATTAAAATTCTCAAAGCCGGCTACAAATTCTTTCTTTATATTATTACACGGATAAACCAAGAGACGCTTAAAAGAATGGCGCAGATAATTTTGTTAAACTCTCTGAATTTTCGAAAATTGCAAAATTTGAAATTTGAAAACTACAGTATTGAAGATAGAAGTTTTTGTTTTGAATAAAATGGGTTGTAAAAAATTAGACCTTTAAATAAGACATGTAATACTTTTTGAAAAAAATAGTATTTTTGCGTAATTTCATTCTTGAATTTAATGACATTTGTTAAAAAAGATCTCATAAACTGCTCACATTTTCTCTCTATTTTTTTCCACGGATGCAGCAAGGGACTCTTAAGAAAATGGGACAGGTCTAATTTTCATTTAACTCTCTAAATTTTTGAAATGGAACTTAGGTCTTACAAACCCGAAGCCACGAGATAAAACTGTCTTAGAAATATATCAGTATTGACGTTCTAGTGCGATTTGCCAATTGTGGTGGTAATAATGTATACCGTTTATAACGCTCATATGTTACATGGGCTTCTTTAAATTTGCGTTTTGCGTTGCTGGCGAAGTTCTCGACGCGTTCGCCTTGCTGCCAGATGGTGGCTATCAATAGATCGAGGAAGCGGCGGTGAGGGTGGCTAATCAGTCCAACGCCTCCGCGCTGCAGAGGGTGCGGGAGAAATAGCCTCGCACGATCGTGACCTGTTTGTGGATGCTTTCGATTTAGGAACGGAAGGAGACACAAAAGTTGGCTACGGGAAGGCGACCTTCAATTGTGACGAAAATTCCTTCCTTCTCTCCTTCTCAAGTTAGGGCGTCTTGCGGCCACGTCCAGCGCGAGAGCCAGTAGTACTTCGACGCCTGTCAGCCTTTTGCTAGGGAGGGAAAAACTTTGGAGTGGTGGACTTCCTCAAAAGTTTATGACACTTTCTGACAAAGTTGGTCTCTAAAAATATATGCACTCTTAGATGTAAGTGTGCAATATTCGTAAAAAAATCTAATACATATAGAAACAACTTTTTCGCGATAATTATTTTACTGCAGTTATGATTAAAGTACTTCAGAAGTAGTGCTCGTAATTTCTGAAAAAAAATATTATCTTAATTCATAATTTGTTTTATTACAATTCTTTTCTTGCTAGTTCAATAAAACCCCTGATTCGTTTCTTACTAGTTCATTTAAACAATTGTTTTATTGAAGTAACCCTACAACTATTAAGAAGGATCTGATTATCACTGTGCAATCGAAAAGTTCTGATATTAAGTTATGAACTAATTATGCTGTTTTACTTTAATTACGCATTGATTCAGTTATTTATATTTATATCCCTAGAAAACAGTTTCTCATTAAACTATATTAAAGGTATCGACGTTTCCGATGTCTTAATTCCGCGAGAAAATGTAACGTTTCATTGAGCATATTCAAAATTCTTTGTATTTTAATAGTATTCATGTATCTAAAACATATCCAAAGCAATATTTTCGTCAAAAATCATGAAAGTAGAAAGCTGTGTGTTAGGCGAATTATCATTTGTTAATTCAAGTAAATGACGAAGATGTAATAATCATATAGTTAAGGTTCAATTAATGATTAGTATGGCGTTTCTAAATCTGAACACTGATGGATAAATCATAAATCATTGCGTGATGATTCGATTTGATAGTTTAGAAAAATAACATAACATTGCTCTATGTTGTGGTTCCATACATTTCTAACCGTTCTTGCTTGGGCAAGTGAAGTTCTCGGGCATTGGAAGTGTGCCATTGTGAAGACATGAAAATAAAGAAACGACTTGGCTCCTGTATTCTCAGTTCTTATCTGGAAAACGTTCATGATATTCATAACACTGCGGCCAAAACATGGCTAAAATACTTCAGTGACGTAGGAAGTCCATTATTGTAGATGTTAGAACTATAATGAGCCTTAACGACAACATTTAAAACAGCTTTGTTATATCTCATATTTAAAGTTGTATCTGGAAAATTGGTGGGAAAGTTAATTTTCAAAAAAAGTTATAGAAATTGTATACAAAATAATAAGAAACATTATACCAGTAATATTTTCGTCGCAACTAACTTCCGATGAATTATAATCTTGAAAACTAAAAGTAAAGACTATAAAGTAATTAAATAAAATATTTAACTTTTTTATAGAAAATTATATTTTTATTACACTTTATTCATTAATCATCTGCACGTCTGGGGCTTTAGTGATCACTTTATAATGCACTTCATAGTGAATGTAATTTGAAAATGTAATAAAATGAGTAATGGAATATTTGTTTTTGTGAAAATCTGCAAAAGTGTCGGGTATGGTATTCATTTCGCGATTTTATTCACAAATAGGTCAGTGTAAAAAATGCGATGGTGGCAATATTATCACAATGTTTTCAGTCTCTTTCTTTAGCAGGTGGTTGGTTTAGTTGTCCCGGTTATTGTTATATTTTTTCTTAATGAATCTTCAATAAATAAGAATTTTTTGTTTCTATTGCAAATGTAAGGAGTTGTCAAAAATTGATTATCTTATCTTATATTACTGTCAATGGTGATTAGACTACCGAATGTTTTGCATTGACTCTCCTTTGGGTGTGGTATTTTTTTATCTTATAATGAAGAAAATTCTAAGGTACAATAGCTTTATTTTGTTTATGAGACCAGGACTTTACTTTCTCCTATAGGTACTATTGAGAAAGTTACGTAATGCTACTAAAATTGATGTCCCTAATACTGATTGTCCCTGACACTGAAAAAGTGTTGTTTTTTTAAATGTTCGTCCGTCGGTCGGTTTATTCGTGTGTTCGTCCGTCTGCCCATCCGTCAGTCTGCCCGTTCGGTGGATCGTGCAACCGACCGTCCGTTCGTCCGTCCGTTCATCTGCCCGTTCATCTGCCCGTTCATCTGCTCGTACTTCCGACTGTCCATCCATCTATGAACAGTACTAATGCCTAAACCGCAATCGGATTTTCAGAAAAAATTATACTCGCTGCTTAACATCGGGGCCCATCAAATTTGAAATGGAACTTTTTGGAAGGTACTTTAGATAAAGCCCCAGTACATTTTCCAAATTTTCTGAAATATAGCCAAATTTTCCTTTTTATTCGGAAGTTGCCCCAAATTGCTATTGATCTCTCTAATGCAGTATTTTTGAATTCCTAAGGTCATTATAAATAAAAAGCGATTAAATATTATTTTTTATGCTTACTGAGGTTAAAATCGCGTTTGAAAGTTCTGGTAAGAGTGATAGTATGCCTACACATTCCTGCAACAAACACGATATGTACAATTCAATAGAACAAAATGAAGTGAAAGAAATTTCATTTCATCGATTGTGGTCAACACTAGCGACTAAACAGTTAAGTTGATTTTCTCTATTGATATTCCCGGATCGGTCTGAACGAGCTCATTGTTTTGCAAGTTTGAAGCAAATATTTTGGTTTTTTGAGAATTCTTTACATCAAGTCTCTAAACAATTTTCAATTTGTTTTTCAAAAATGGCACCAAATTGTTTGATTAAACTGTCCTCGGAAAGCGTAAAGGAGAGAGTCAGCAGGTGCAGGTCTAATTTTCGTTGAAATCCCTGATTTTTCAAAAATTGCAAAAGTGCAATTTTTTCAGTGTCTTCCTACAACTACAATATTGAAGATAAGAATTTTCTCCTAAATGAAATCTGTTGCATAAATACGGATCTCGAAATAAGGTCATGCACATTTTTTTCAAAATATGAGTAGCTTTTGCATAATTTTGTCTCAAATATAGGCAGATTTCATTGTTTTAAACGGATTTTTCTCTGAAACAGCTTCATTTTTTTTCTTTCTCGTATGTATCAATATACGGTAAAAATTGGTTCTAATCCCATTTTCATTGAACTCTCCATATTTTCGAACATTGCAAAAAGTTAACATTTCAAAACCACAAAATAGAAGTTTTGTGATAAATAAAAACTGTTCCAAAAACTTAGCTCTTTAATGAAGATCATTTACAATTTTTTGAGAAAATGAGTAGTAATGCGAAATTTGTGCTTGAAATTTATGCCATTTGTAAAAAAAAAAAGTTCTCAAAAACTGGATAAATTTTCTCCTGGACGGTAAAAAACATGGTGTTCGTCCCATTGTCAGCGAACTCCCTATATTTTCGAAATTGCAAAAATGTAGCATTTCAAAACTTTAAAATTGAAGATGGAGATTTTTGCCTTAAAAAATCTGTTGTAAAAAATCGACTCTTATTGAAAAAGATCACGTTCATTTTTTTGAAAGAATGAGTGGTTTTCACGTAATTTCTGGTTGAAATTAATGCAAATTATAAAATTAACTTTTTCTCAAAATCTGCACTACCCCCCTCTCTTTCCCCTCCCCCATGTATCAGACAAGGGACGATTAAAATAATTGAATGGTTTTCATTTTCTTTGAAGTCTGGTAATTTTATAAAATTCCATGTAGAAAATATTGGGTTGAGGCAATTAGATTTTTAAGCGTCCGGAATTCTTAAGCTATACCGTTTCCGTGGCTTGGAGGTAATGTGCCCGCAAGTTAAGGAAGAGTACGTGAGTTTGAGTCTCGGTATGGAACATTTTTTTGTTGGTTGAAAACACTTTTGCAGGTTCATGTACTAATATAATATTGTGGCGTCGTTAACACGAGGGCCAGAACCGTTAGGTTGGTGAAAGTACGCTGCGGGGGAGGAAGGAGGGGTTAAGCCTGAACATCCGGAGTTTGCGCTCTGGCGGTTGACTCATGTAGAGCCGCAGAGCCACAAAAATACCGTTGGCTGTAAACTCCGAGGAGGCTAGCTAGCGTGCCTCAACCGGAAGCAGGCAGCCAACCTGAGAATTCTCTGTGTGTGGGCGTAAACCAAAGGCTGGCCTGCGAGCCTCGCGCCAGTGCGAGTCTATCTATGGAACAGTGGTGGGGGTGTCAGCCTCAACTATTTAACGCGGCGCCATCTGCGCCCGCGTTCTCATTCAGTTTGCATCGGGAAGCTTGTACGTGTATGTACAAGGAGGGTGTAGGAGTGAGGGCGAGATGTCCGGAGAGTAAGGGCCAGACAATCTCACGTGCTGTAGGCACACGGTCGCCACGACCGGGTTAACTTTTGGCGTCAGGCCATGTGACGGTAATTGTCACGGGACAGAGGTCCGACGGCGCGCATCACGCGTGGCTTGTATTTTCTGCGGTAAAGCAGTGTTCCGAAAGGAAAAGGTTGCCGGAGTGTTTTAATATTAGCAATTCATTGTAACTTGTACATAATCTTTGAATATATTATTTTTATTTTGTTATTGAAATTTATTTCTTATTTCACTACGTCACAATATACATGACCAGTTACGGTGCCGGGAGGGGTGTGTTTGCAAGGGGTGCAGTATACACCTCTGGCTTTTGTAAACAAAAATAAACGAAATAATAACCTGTAATTATAACTCTTAAAACTGTAACTCGTTTGATCATGATGTAATCACTTTACCATAATGATATTACAATTTGAAATTTAGAAATTAACAGAGATGTAATGATTCTTTTATAACATAATAATAATAATAATAATAATAATAATAATAATAATAATAATAATAATAATTAATGTTTGAATAAAATCTGCTGTCATCTTGGTTTGCTGTCCAAATTTGTTTATCATTTTGTCAATAAGTTGTGGATACGTTTTGCCGTCAATCGATTTTCGGTATCAAGGAGCCACAAAACATGGATTCTGGCTACACCACGTGTTAAAGGTTTTTTTTAATTTAACAATTGGATTTATTCACTTCGTTTCCAGGGCCCTGTAGTAAGAGTTTTTCTGGCGAAAATTCGCCGTTTTTTCACGCAACATTACATAACTTCCTCTTTACTGCGGATGCTGAAGCGAGAAAGTAAAAATGTTGTATTATATAATTTCGTAAAAACATTTGAAAATCTTTGTTACTAATTTGTTGAAATATTATATATAGTATATGAAAGTTTATGAATAAATAAAAAAAAAAAAACATGATAGTCAAATGGCTATCATGTTATGGTCTCAATTACCTTGAAAATTTGGTTTCTCTTTTACATTGTAATGTTACGTTTTATATAAGTATATATTGTTAACGTTGTTTTATTTATTTCAGTTATCAGAATTTTAATTGCAAATCTAACAATAAAATAAAAAGAGTTATTTGATTAATTATGCTCTAATAGAATGATAAAATATAGCCAATTGAGCAGTTTTAAACATTCACATTTTAAACAACACAATATTATTATGAGAGATTTAAACAATCTTTTTTATTATTTGTACTTGCCTTACAGTTATTAAAAAATAAAAGTTGAAAAATAGTAACAAATACCTATGACAAATATGTAGAAAGGAACTGTACTTAACTCACCTCCAACAAAATAAAATGATAAACAAAAAGTGGTTTTTGCAAAGTCAATCCATTTGAGAAGTCATGCAATTTCAGGAAAAACTTAATTGACAAATGATAATTTGTTTTTAATTATTTTCTATTTAATAATACTATATTAAATATTACCAAAGAAATTAAATTTAATGAAAAAGTCTCCTTGAAAGTAGTGTGGTACTAATAAGTGGAAGCAATGTCACATTATCATAGTAGTGACCCTCCTCCTTTATTCTGGCTTGGAACTGGCAGCGTTAAGGTTGAACAAACTCCATCAGCCACAGGCAGAGTTTTTGGAAATATATTTCCAAAATTTGTGAATGTTGTTGCGTCATCAATCCTGCGCCCTCTGGAAAAACAATTTCAGGTGGCCTTGGTCAATTTTTCCATTCTCATCTGCTAAAGCCTACTAATCTAAGGTGACAAAACAAAATATCATCAAAACAAAACAAATGACAGTTATCCTTGTTGAAAGTTTTGTCTTGCTAAAGAAACATTCTCCACATGTGATAGTGATGGAAATGGATTCAGAGTTGAAATTATGGTGTATAATTTATTACTATTTATTTTTCTATTTAATCATTAAATGTTTACCCAGAAGACAAATTAATATATTCTATTTTATTTCCAGGCTGGCAAAATGGTTGTTAAAAATGCCAATATTCACAATATTATGGGGGGGATGGAGAGTACTGGAGGAGTACGTCTCCATAACCATCGACGAAAACTGAAACAAAGGTAAGTAATGCATTTTTCAGAACACTACACATGCAATCTCTTTTAAAACAAATTTTGAAGTGCTTACTACCCAACGGTAGTATTATTGATTGTTAAATATATTCCTTCTTGGAAGGTCAATTATTAGAGATCAGGGTCATATACCTGTATTTTGTGTTGTCATAGGAACGACATAGAAAGATGAATAACACTAATATAAAACAATATTTTTCCTATTTCAAATATTCACTTAGGTATAATATGATTGAAGTTCATAAAGGTAATATAAAGGCTAAAGAGTGTGAAGAGTGTGCTGCGATTAATACATCTCAAAATATCATGTTCATTATCTTACTATGATTTCTCAATACTAAACTACAAAATTTCCTATGCATGTTCCTATTCAATTTTAGTGTATTACTGTTGGTTGAAACAAATATTAATTAGTATATAGGTAGCTGATATAATTTTGAAGATTAAAGTGTTTTGTACAGTATCATTAAGCAATGCTTCAAATTATTGTTCTGTAACAAATTTTCTAAACATATTTTGCAAAGTATGGGTAGGAGAGAAATGTTAAATATGTAAAATTGAAATTATCAATCATGCTTAAGGATATCCCTGAATAAAATGGTAAAAAGTTCCCTATACTCGCATGACATATGAGTAATTAAACTATGACTCTAACATAAAAATAAGATATTTGAAAGGTTTATTGAGCCCCTCTAACACTCTCACTCTGCTCTTCAGCCAAAGAATTGTGTGATTTAAATTTAAATTTTTTTCGTCAACGTAACATTAAATCTTTTCATTGAAAAATATATGAAAAATAAGAAAATAATTTATACTCTCAATAAAGCATTTTTTAAATATTTTGTGATTGTATTGAAGAAATCATAGACACAAAATCTTGTAAGTGTGCTACTAGTGGGTAGAGAATTATGTCCGGGTCCTACATTCAACAGATTTCAGACAAAAAAATAGGACTTCGCAGATTTTTACCTACAACACAAATTATTGTAACACACATTATAATCATACATAACTCGGAAACAATGTGACCTAGATCTTTTAAACTAGCTTTGGATGTCTCATTGGGACACAACGTTTTTGCGAACAGGTCGGTACTGACAGATCACATGTTTCGGGGGATGGGTAGGGGATTATGGGGACAGATGGGGAAATTATAAGAGACAGTTCAGAGATATGTGAAGAATATGTGGAGGACGTGGGGAAATGAAGGATGACATGTTGGACCCAAATTACATTTTTAGGCAGGCTTAAATACAAAATAAGACCTTTTGTATATTTATTTCACAATTTTGCAGATTTAGTTCTTTTGCTAGTCCCCACTCTATTGTATGTGCACTGCACTCTGTCAGCAAAGTGCAGAAGCAAAAATCAATGTAAAATTAAAATTAAGGAAAAATGTTGAAATAAACTTTCACTATAAAATTGAAGGGACTATTTGTTTTTTTGTGCATTATAATCTCAATGCTCAGCAATATTGAATTGTTTGTTTTTTTTTGCACAGTACCAGGCTTATAATGCTGTAAACAGTTTGGAGGATAGCCAGTTGAAGTTGGGTTCTACTTTAAATCAATTTTTAGTTTTCCAACAAATATTATTTACAAAGTGCAGAGTTTTGCATAGGCCCAGAATGTATATACATATTTATATGTATACAAGAATAAATACTCTGCTAAGGAAAGAACAACTTTTTTTGCTAATCTGAAACAACTACAGATATCTTAGTTTTACTTTTTTGAACTATGGTCCAGCAATTGACCAAATCTTTTCTCTCATGTCCCTTATCATTTCCTCATCTGTTCCAACGTGTACCCATCCCCCGTCCGTACCCATCCCCCAAAACTCATGAACTGTCAGATCACACCTGTTCTCAAAAAATTGTGTCCCAACAGGACATGCACATGGTTTAAAAATTCTAGGATGCATCATTTCTGAATTATGTGCAATTATACTGTGTGTTACAATAATCTGTATTGTGTATCATAACCTGCAGTCTTCTCCTTTTTCATTTGAAATATCTTGGATGTTGGACTGGGTGTAATACTCTACTCAACAGTAGCACACTTACAGGACTTTTTATTGATGGTTTCTTATAAACTGCAAAAAATTATCATCTTTCGTTAGTGTGTGATTTATTATTCAAAGGATTGTGAATATTGAAAAATGTGATAATTTGCAACTACATTGTAACGTCAAAAAATTACTGGGTGCGACACAATGTATTTAAATGAATAATAAATACTAAAATAAATTTTCAGAAATGTTGGAGTCATTTTCATAGTATGATTATAGTCATAAGTGGTTTTAAAGACATAATAGGTTAAAACTAGGTTTATTTTTTTTTTTTAACTACAGCCCAGCAATTGAAAACAATCTGAAAAAGTTTCACAACAAAGGGTGTTATGAAAGGAAGTTTTAAGACTTTTTCATGTATGTTCGTGTATTCTAAGACACTGTAAAAACTATTTTTTGTTAATTTCTTTCAAAATGTTTTCTAATTTGAATTTAGGTGCTGAGAAAATATGAAAAAATGTTTTCTTTTTATACTATTAATTTCTTTCTAATTTTTCCAGTTAAAAAAGTTAATGATAAGACAGGGGTTTACCCAGAGACAAAATTTGGAAGGGAAAGTTAAAAATGTTATGATCGAAGGTGTTATATTACAGATTTTGTAAAATGTAGTAGGCTACACCAGCTCGTCATGCAGTTCAATGGTACTTGTTTCAATGATTATAATAAAATATTTTTGTGTGAAAGTTATGTGACAAGTTAAAATTAATAGTTACTGAAAAATTTTAGGGGGAGAAATTTCCCTCGTTTCCCTTCTCGTGAATCTGCCCCTGGTTAAGGTGACAAAAAAACAAAAAAAAAACAACAACATGTTTTTGGCTGCAGAGGAGCGGGGGTTGTAGGAGGGGATAAGAAACCTTTCAATAAACTTATTTTTGCGTTAGCAACATAGTTTAACTACTCATTTATGTCATTTGATTTCAGAAAAGTTTTTGCCATCTTATGCCAAGTTATCCTTTGTATTTTGTTCAGTGTTTATTTGATTTCATTTGATCTCTGTTGTTTTGTATATGGTTATATTAAATTTTAGTGTTTATGTTATATTATTTTCTATTTGTGATAAACAGATTTGACATTATTCGAAAATTGGGGCAAGGCACTTATGGCAAAGTTCAGCTTGGTATAAACAAGGAAACAGGTCAAGAGGTGAGCTCAGTTTTAAAATTATATACTTCAATTACATCTACTTGAATTTTGAAATATTTGTGAAAAATGTATTTTGTTGTGCTTTCTAGCTGATGAGTATTTTATGCATCATTGTTTGTTGTATTTTACATCTTATTTTTTGTATTGTATAAGTTGTATTTTACAACTTATAAAGCAAAATGTACCTGTACATTTCCACAATGCAATCAAGTTCCTGCATTCCATAGTCTTGCTTTTGTGTTTGGTAAATTGCTAATATAATATTGCTTAATAATATCATGCTAATTAAATGCAAAAGTGATGAAGTACAGGTTTAACAGTCCTCTTTATTATTTATAATTATCTATTTATCATTTTTAAATAAGAAAATAAAAATTTTATTGTGTAATTTTATTGTGTAAACTTTTAAGATGTAATATGAAAATAATACTCCAGTCTGAACAGAAAGTTGTGTTTTACAATGAATCTACAAGTTAATTTAAAAACACTCTTCGGTATCATGTGTTTGAAGCTGAAAAATTATTGAAGCCTTGGAATTATTATTTAAAAATTTTACTTTATGACTTCTCATTATGGGAATGAATTATATCTTGGCCTTTATTAACTTTGTATGAAGATTTAAAATTTGAGATTAAATTGACATAATCTTATGCACAGAGGGAGCTTGACAGTCAAATACTTATTTTTTCTATTGTTCGTATTTTCTTCATATAAACAATCAAACAGGAATTGCTCTTTCAAAAATTCAAACTCATATTAAATGCAAAATATTATGCTATGGTTTATAGTGTGCAATATACTAGTACAAACATGACTGAGAAAACACTGTACTCATTCAGTTGCTAATGTAATACTTTTTTGATTGAAATGTAAATAGCAAATATTTTATGCCATTCATGTTGTATGCTCTACAGGTGGCCATAAAAACCATCAAAAAGGCAAAAATTGAAACTGAAGCAGATTTAATAAGAATTCGCCGTGAAATTCAAATTATGTCATCTGTTCAACATCCAAACATTATTCATATATATGAAGGTAAAATTATTTGAATGATATCTTTTTGAATCAAAATTTTCTTTTCTTTCTTTCTTCTTTTGTGTGTGTATGTGTAGTGAATTATTTTGATCAATTTCATATTGGTTATTTGTCTTTACAGTATTTGAAAATAGGGAGAAAATGGTTTTAGTGATGGAATATGCTGCTGGTGGAGAATTATATGACTATCTCAGTGAAAGGAAAGTTCTCCCTCAGGATGAGGCTCGTCGAATATTTCGTCAAATTGCTACTGCTGTATTTTACTGCCACAAGGTAAATAATATGAAGACTAAATGCTTAGAGATGTTAAATTTTAAAAGTTTTAATTAGTTTTTACTAAAATTAAAATCTGTTTTTAGCACAAAATATGTCACCGGGACTTGAAACTGGAAAATATTTTACTTGATGAACATGGAAGTGCAAAGGTAATGAAACACAGTATGCCCCACTTTTGTGTAACTGACATTCACTTTGTATTTTACATCAAAAATGATTATTTATTTTATAGATTGCTGATTTTGGACTTTCTAATGTCTTTGATGAGCAACGACTGTTAAATACATTTTGCGGAAGTCCTTTGTATGCATCTCCTGAAATAGTAAAAGGAACTCCATATCATGGACCAGAAGTTGATTGTTGGTAATTATTTTATAACAATAATTTCTTACAAAATCTGTTTCACATTCACAAGGTCAACAGATAGTATGTTTGTCCAATTAATTGTTTACTTTTTCAAATATGAATGCAATAAGACACATTCATTTTCTATGTTTAATATCCACTGCTGTTTGTGAAAATTACACCTGGAAAGTAATTTCATAGCAGTAATATCAGCTCAGTAGTAAGTTGACATCTCAAAATTACTAACCTGATAAGCTTTTGGATGGTTGTGCAATATTGGTCTCTGAACTATCAGAGTTTGGGTTCATCGTTGCTGCATGAATTGCTAACTCTTATCTTGCATAAGCGCTTCTAGCATTACACCATGCCATGGTGCAATCAGTGATTAAAAGTAAATACATGATGGATGGCAAAGGCAGCATGATTGTTGGAAAGTGTCGAGGTGGTTTATTGCTCAGCTAAGTATCACATGAATGAGATGAACCATCACTACTGCCTTGTGGTACTGATGTCTCTGATGTTTCGAAAATTGAAAAAGTGCAATTTCGTTTGGTGTCTTTCTACAGCTACAGTATTGAAGAGAAAGCTTTTTTCCTAAATGAAGTATGTTCTATAAAGACAGATTTTCATATAAGTTGAGGTACAATTTTTAGAAAAAATGAGTAGTTTTCGCGAATTTTTGCGTTAAATTAGGCAATTTTTTTAAAACATTTTTTTCTCTCCAAAGCGCTTCTTTTTTTTTTTATTTTCTACTTATAGACCTTGAGACAATTACAATTTTAAGCATCGACTCGAGACAATTACATTTTTAAGCATAGTGTATTAGAGCGTCTGGCTTGAAGTAAAGGTATGGCACATGGCGAGTTAACACGGAGGACCTGTGTTCTAGTTCGGTGCGGAAAAAAATGTTTGCTCGTTGAAAACACTTTTACTGGTTCATGTAGTAATATAATATGGTGTATGGCTTCTTGAAATAGGGACAAGCGTTTGATTGATTGTTGGTAATTCCTGGCGCGTCTACTGATAAGTTAATTAGTCCCGTAAGTGTATCGGAGAAACTATGAAAACTACCGATCAGAGCAGCCGGTCGCTGGAATTGTCCTCCACACAGCGGCTGAATCCGACCTAGCTGACAAGCTAGTGTCGAAAATGCTGCCACCGTTGGGACTCGAACCTAGGACCTCCTGGTCAGAAGCACTGCAGTGACATCTGTTGATGCCCTGAGCTGCCTGTTAGGTCGTGCGCATGGGCGTACACAAACGGCAGAGCCATCGGTTGCCGTTTAGGACCTCCTGAACGTGCAGCGTGTCTGTCATGCTACCTGCGAGGAACAATATTAGCGAACAGACACCATAGAATATTCCAAACCATAATACCACACTGGCGGGACGTAATAAACAATTTACATGCTTCTGGAGTGTTTCTATGCTTTTGCAATGCAAATTTTGCCTAGAAAGAATTTTTTAAACCGACTTTTGAGTTCTTATAGCAGCTTAGCCATTCGGAATATCCAAGTAGTTTATTAGGCAGAATATTCTTAAAATTGTCTTAAGAGCGTATATTCGAAGTGTCGACGTTTTCTCTCCGGACATATTCTGTATATATGTACAGTGGCGGAAAAAGTACTCCAACACAGAGAAGGCCACGAATAATCAAGGGGTGTTAGGGATGGGGGTCGTAGAAGCTGTGATTAACATTTCACGGATGACTGACACCCAGTGACGTAATGGCATCGTGACGAAATGGCCCGGACGCGCCATCTACTCCGCGGCTTTAAAAGGCGCTGTCCACTGCGATAAGGTCTAGTCGTGACTTATCCCGGCGTCGCACTCGTTCGTCCATTAAACAAGTGGACCAGTTTGAGCGGGGTCGGATTGGCGGCCTGCGCGAAGCCGGATGGTCCTTTCGGCGCATTGCTGACCACGTGGGCAGTGATGCGACGTTGGTGCTGCGGGGCTGGCGACAATGGGTACACGTGCATTCTCACAGCCGTAGATCCTCTTCGAGGCGACCGCGGAGCATTGACGAACGTCAAAATCGACGCATCGCGAGGACAGCGTTGGCAGACCGTACGGCCACCGGCGCCGAGATACAGGCACATGTGGCCCCCAGCGGGTCTCCACGCACCGTTGGGAAGCGGTTACTTGCTGCAGGATTACAATCACGCTTACCCCTAGCTCGCCTGCTACTCACGCCGAACCATCGTCAGGCGCGTCTGGCGTGGTGTGTTGTGCGGGTCAGCTGGGAGACGGAATGGCGGGCAGTGGTGCGAGCCTCTTTTGCCTGCACGCAAATGATGGGTCGTGTTCGTGTGTGGAGTCACACAAGCGAGCGTATGCGTCCTAAGTGTACTCTTCCACTTCACGTAAAGCCCACCCTTGAAGTGGAGGTGTGGGGTGCCATCAGCTACAACGCGCGTTCGTCTTTGGTGTTCGTGGAGGGATCATTGACCAGCGCTGGATACCCGGCACGTTGTGCTGCCTGTGCCGATACCTTTCTTGCAACGGGAGGGTGGTGCGCTGTGCCAGCAGGACTATGCCCGCGCTACGCAACACGCTCTCCGCGATGTTCGTCAACAGCCCTGGCCGGCACGCTCGCCGGTCTTGTCCCCGATCAAGCATGTGTTGGACATGATGGGCCAACGCCTGAACCGTTCTGCGGCTCACCCAAAATGCCTGCCTGCTCTGCGTGAGGCGGTGCAGGAGGCGTGGAACAGTGTACCGCTAGACATTACGATGAGAGGACAACCCGCATCAGCGCTTGCCGTACTGCCCGCGGCGCAGTTTTGATGTGGCGTTTCCGGTCCACGGTTCTCTCTGTTGCTCGACGTGCAAGTCTCACATGGCTTTCCCCATGTAATCATGTGCAATCATCTCCCCATGTAATAATTTATATCTGTATCTGTACGGAGGAGTAAATTGTACAATGCAATTGCTGCGTGCACTCACCTCTGTCTTCAAGATGGCGCGCACCCTCTGGATGTTATTATTACTCACCATTTGCTTGACGTGTTTGTCATCTGACCCTCTACGGTACCAACAGCGTATAAGCGACTCTGGCTGTTCAATGCGCTGATGCCACACATTAGTGCTAACATTCATGCACCACCTACATAACATAAATTAAATCTCAAAAAATATTTACACTTCCCAATAAGCTATGACACGTCTTGATATCATGCTCATAACTTTCGCCAAATCTTATCACCGCCGCGACGTCGTGTGAGTCAGATGAGCGGCAACGCTGAAATCTGGCTGGAAAAAAGTAAACAAGTCCTCGCAAGCTCATTGCGTGAGAGCAGATCACATGACGTACCACAGCACATGGCGAGAGAACTGTCAGAGTCGCTTACACGCTTCTGGTGCTGTAAACTGCTAGTATCCGAGATATTATATTTCACTTCCTCGGCCATACCTTTGATGTTGCCTGAATCTTGATTTACCTCTTATCCAGGGTGTTTAACCCACTCTACTCATACAGCGAATTCTGCACTTGTCGAAGCCAAATTCCGTGTTCACGTCATTGCTGGATTTTCCCACACAATCTAGGAGGTTGTGACTCTTGTTTTCAGTATAAAATTTCAAGTCATTCATGTAGAAAAGGTGACTTCTTTGTGCTTCTGATTCTTCCAGCTTAAATTCCCTCTCTTGCCGAATTAGCATCGATGTTAGTGATTTCACTGCAAGACAAAACCACGAATGACTGAGAGCATCACCTTGGAAGATATCTCCCTTGATTTTAATATTTCCAACTAGAACGTCCATTTTACCAGTGCTCAGCTACAAGTTATTACTCCTGTGATCAATCGCATATCTCCCTTCACATAATTCTCAACCCCATAGATTTCTAACACTTCGCTCAGCCAAGTGTGTGGGACACTGCCGAATGCTTTCTGATAATCCATATGCGGTATATAATGACCCCTTTCCCTGATTTACCGAGTTGGTAATGATGGAATATCTGTTGTTCCTTGCATCCTCGTTATCCCTTATGCCATCCCTTTTGTTCTTCGTCCAATATTTTGTTGTTACCTAGGTGCTCACATATTTTTCTGCTTATTTTGGTTGTAAGCGGCTTGTATAGTGTTGGGAAACATTTTATGGGGTGATACTTTGCAGGATCAGCTCTGTGTTCTCTTTGGGGAGTAGATAGGGTGTTCCCTTCTGTCAAGGACAGCGGCATCGTCTCCGGGGTTTCCAATATAAACATGTGCGACACTTGGCAAAATGTTTATGGATTTCGGTGAATTTCTTTAACCATAAATTTTGCAATCCACCAGGCCCTGATGCCTTCCAGTTCAATGATTTTGCCAAAGCTATTTTCACCTCTTCATTGATTTTTTAGTTTAATAGTGTTTTCAATCTGGTCGTACGCACGGGCGGATCGAGCTGATCATTTTCGTCGATTTTCTTAAATAATAATAAACAGATTTTTATTATATTGTATATTAGTTATGTACTGTACATATGATACGATACAATATTATAATTTAAATAATTACATAATTCGAACAAATAAATATTCCAATCAATTTTGCCAAATAATGGAAGTAAACGAAAACTCTAGCCCTTTTTGGGGGGGCATTACCTCCATGCCCCTCCCCTTTCCGCCAGTAAGCCCAGCACCAGGCGCGCCCTGCCACTCCCCAGGCAGCGGCTGGAGTGGTGCTCCGTACGACTTAACAAGACTCTCTACGTGAAGAGTGAGAGTGGAGTAGGATGTGGTTTGATTTCAGTACTTGCATTGTTGATTTCTATCCCCTCCCCTTGAGTCCTTTATGATGATGATGATGATGATGATGATTATTATTATTATTATTATTATTATTATTGTTGTTGTTAGTGAGTGTATATACATGACCTATCTGCAATTGAACCTAAGGCACTGATTTTGATAACCTTTTGCGGAAAAATCAATGGAAGTCAAGGACCGTAGAAGGCTTCGCCAATGTCTTTGGTCAGTGTCTCCTACATATGAATTTATCCAGGCAGAAATGAACGGAGTAATCTTTTGAATTTATGTCGCATTAAATACGGACAAGGCAATTTGACACCTAAGAATGAAAACAACCACTTACCAGAGATATGCTGGTTTTGCCCATTGCATGTATTAATCGTAAAAATACGAGGGTTGGGGCAGAAGTCATGGCAGCCTTTTTTCCTAAAAATGTTATCAGATTTTATTTGTTGCGTGAAAGAAATGCTGTACCATCGTGTGTTCACAAGAGATGGCTATGTGATGCGTGATGAATGTAATCCGTTTCAAGCCGCGCTCATACACAAAGATAGTTGTTCTCCTTGGGAGAAGTGACCGAGAATGTCACAGGGAATTGGTGGAAGCTGTTAGAATGCCATTTCCATATTGGAAAGTCGTGAGATGGGCAGAAGACTTTCTACGATGATGCGTAGCAACCAGTGATTAGCAACAAACGTGACGACCCGTGAGTGTGCGGCCTGATATGGCACGTGCAGTAATCAAGTATCTGCCTAGTCAGGTCTTAAAAGCGAGTATGTAATACTTCTGCAATGTTGTGAACTCATATGTGCTATAATTCTTTGGAACATGAAATTAGTACTGCCGTTTCAAATACCTTAAGAAATATGAGAAAATAAAGTTTGGTGTTAAATGATCATGCTCTTAGTTCATACCTTGTAATTTCATGTGTAATTTCCCATTTCCAATCCGAGCTCGGATTCTCACAATCAAATAGTTACCATGACTAATGCCCGACCCCTCATTTATTCGGACTTATTAAATTTAAATTTAAAACTTGACCAAACCAGTTCATCTGGGGGAAAAGCTTCTAGTTATATTTCCCAGCTAATATGATTCCACCGTTATACATTTTTAAAATATTTTCATGAATTTGTACGATTTTCGGTATATATACCCCATATGGAGAATCACTGGTCTAAATGATTGCTGTCTTCTGCATTTTCAGCCACCAGTTTAAAATAATTTATATTGTTTTTCAGGTCATTGGGTGTTTTACTATATACCCTTGTATATGGTGCTATGCCATTTGATGGCTCTAATTTTAAACGACTAGTAAAACAAATATCTCAGGGTGATTACTTTGAACCAAAGAAACCTTCACGTAAGTTTTATTTTTCTTCGATGATTAGTAATTGAATATTTGGTCACATCCATACTCATACATATTTTCTTTCAGCTGCATCATCTTTAATCCGAGATATGTTAACTGTACCTCCTGCTAAAAGAGCTGACATTGAAAAAGTGTGCTCCCATTGGTGGGTTAATGAAGGGTACAGTGACTCGTGTTTACAAATTGCTGAAGAATTGGCTGATCAAACTCCAGTGCGATTAGATCTTCTTCTTTCATTGGCTCCACCTCCTAGTGGAGTAGGAACTGAAAATATAATGCAGCAGGTAAAGGCATAAAATTAACATCAAAGTAATCTAACACTTTTTTCCAATACTCGATCTTTCATTTTCATTTCTTTTCTCCTTAGATGGGATCAGAGTTTTTCTTTTAACTCTCTTTAAGACCCAATTTACGCCTTCTTTTTGACGATAGGATTCGGAGTAATAGTGAACGCGCGCTTGCACAGCGTGGCTTCTGATTCCTCAGATTCCACATTGCGTTTGCACTGAAACTACGAAATCATTCGTCAAAAGAAAGTGCGTAAAAGGGATCTAAGGGTCTAAATTAACTATTGGAAAACAGGTCATATTTAGAAACTTGTTAAGTGATTCTCAATTTATTTCAGTAATAGCCATTAATCAAATCATATATGTTTGTTTTAAAAACAAATTTGATTTTCAATATTCTGAGTTTTAAACACTTTTTTCCATGTCATTCATAATGTTATTTCAATATACGTATTAGTATTTCATATCCGAATTTTTTGGAGCTATCTGGTTGCACCTGTTTGCTACTTTTATCGCTTGCTTAGTTGTCAACTACTGTTGTTACTACTTGCGCCCTCCATAGCGCTTTTGTTGGTAATATGAGCGTTTTTCAACGTAGGTGGGTGGTTATCTTCCGCCAGCTTCCTTCGCCGGTGAACATTTTTTGAGTACTTGCCCCGGTACGTTGTTCTACCGACTTTCTGTCATCTACCTCTGTGCTCGGTGGCATTTGTGTGTAGCAGTACACGTATTCCACACTACGCACTTTCCTCATTTGGTGCAGATATTTGCGGAAATATCCGCGTTCAGACAGGAAATAGTCAGGTGAAAGGAGACTGCCTTGCTTGTGGCTGGCTCAATGGGCTACCAATATCTGCAGGATAAGCCTGGCTGACCATCTTCAACGTTCGTTTTCTCGTCTTCTATGTTTACCAGAGTGAGATTAATCTTAGGACTAGACAGTTCTCCAAAGGCTTGGTCCTGATGATCTTGGTGGCGACGCTCGAGGGTGTCAGTGTCGGAATCTGCTTAATCGTCAGGGCGACGAGCTTCGTCTTTTTGTGACGATGCCGAGCCCACGGTCCCTTTCACGGGTCTCGTGATTTGAGTTTTCATTGAAGCGTTGTGTCGGTGCGTGCCTGGATGACCGCTGTAATGCCTGCGTACCCTATCAGGGCGGCGCCCTCTGGCATTTTCCTTTCAAGTTTGTTGGCAAATGCAAGATTCCATAGGTTTGCTTCCATAAGCGATCCTGGGACAATTCCCGCCGTACTACAGGAGTCTATCTCTTTATTGTAAGTCAGAAAACAGGTCACAAAATTGATTGCCTTTTTAGCCATATGAAGCCTTATCCACGTCCACGCCTTTCTACAGGGACCGATCTACATAGCGGCAGTTCCTAGTGTGTTAGAGTAAGTACCATCCTGGGCAATCGCGATTTCTGTATGGTTCGCTGATGAGTTTTGATGTGATCATTTCCTCAAATGTCAGCTAATAGAGGAAGACAGCTAATGTTCTCCGCGAAAACTTTGCGCGTTCCGGAGCCCGACACATGCTTCGGTCTCTCCGGAGCTAGACCTTTGTTTGCGCAGAGGATGCATTTCAGATTCCCCGTGGTGTATGTGTAGACCTGGATGACCTTTCTCGTCCCATATGTAGGTGTCCTTTTCATCTATTTCGCTGAAGTCTCATGAGAATGACGGAAATGACAAAGACAGAAATGGACATTGTTTTTACTTCCTGGTATAAATGGTTTTCTTTCATGAAAGTAATATTCGTATATTGTACTCTAGGGAATGAGCAATGCTCCAAGTGTTCCCCATGCTATGGTGCCCACACGTTGTCATTCAGTTGGAAGTCTAATGGAATTAGACCATACTGCAACAGAGCAGCAGCAACAGCAACAACAACAACAACAACAACAACAACAACAACAACAACAACAACAAAGAACATTTGGAGCAATTGGGAAGCAACCCCTATATGGGGATAGTGTAGCTCAATCTGCTCAGTCAACTAGCTGTGCAACTGCAGGGCATTGGGATTCCACAAAGCGGAAATTGGAAGAAGGTGAGTTTCTCTTCTTGTTAGAATTAAAAGACTAATATTTCTATAATTGATGGGTGAAAGTTTTCAATGCATTGGCCGACTTATAATTATACAGCATATTTATCAATATTGTATTAATATGGTATTAATATGTCATGTATTTATAGTGAACCCATATACGTACGAGTAGTGTGGAGAGTTGTAGCAACAGTTGCTTTGCATAGAAATATCGATTGTGGGTTCATTAATTCTTAATTATTGGGGAAATACAAGCACCAGTTCTGTGATGTATATCTTACAATCTGTCACAAATTGAGCTCTAATGATAAAAAAGGTTTTCATTGAAAGTCAAACATGATTTTCCATGAATATCAATGACAGCTTGTAGATCTTAATACAGTTCATGTAGTTTTAAAATGCAATGGATAATTTTAATGTATTTATTACAGAAGGAAAATAAATACCATATTGCTACCATTTTACTTGTAGATATACTCAATTTTTAACACATTCACATTTCATGCACAGAATTTTAGAACTTATATCTACTGTTATCTTGCAGGTGCTTCTTCTAGTGAAGTGAATTTAAGAGGTGCTGTAAAACGAGACAGAGGAAAAAGAAAAAGTTACGAAGAAAGTGCTGATGTTCAAATGTCGTCTGGAAGAACAAAACAATCTGGTGAAAATGAAATGGAAGAACAAACTGCTTCTGAAGTTCAGCCAGGAGATGAAAAGATGGATATTGAAGAGATTTCAGATTCAATGCTTTCTGGAGCAGCCTGTGCTCCAGAATCTATGGAAAGTTCAGAGCTTTCAAAGGATTCTGGTGTGGAAATACAGGATGATTCTTTAAATACTAGTGAAATGGAACAAACATGCAAATCTTCAACAGTTTCATCAACTGCCACCATTATACCTGCAGAAGAGTCATCATCAGCTATGCCATCTCCTGATGAGCATGTTTCTAATGAACCACCTCTGTCTGATAATAACAAAATTAAAAAGCCCATTAAAAAGAAAGCTGAGTCTGTGAGTGACCTAAAAATGAGTGGAGATTTACTCAAGGATTTACAGAAATCCCGAAGTGCAGTTACAAATGAGAAAAAGGACTCTGTTCTCTTGAAAGAACCATCAAAAGGTGTCAGTGGCACAAAGGAAAAGCAGAAAAAGGTATCAAATGCTGAAGCAAATGAAGCAAGCAAAACTTCGAAAGTCATTGCTAAGAATGATACTGGAAATGCTATTAACAAAACGTCTAAAGCCGTTGAATCTGTTGTAAATAGCTCTAAGAACAGTAGTGCACCAGGAGGAAAAGATGAAAAAGAAAATGATATACCAAAAACAAATACAAAAGCTGTGAAGAGCAAAGGGGACTTGGTATTAGAAAATCTAAACTCTGAAGGATCCTCTACACCAAACACATCTGAACCCAGTACCCCTCCAGCAGGTACAATGGAAAGGAGGAGATCTAAAATCTTTGAAACAGCTGATAAATTTAATAATATTTTGTCAGGAAGTCAAGAAACAAAGAATGTTGCTCGTGATAAACCGAAGAAACTCTTTATACCTGGTGTTAAAGTAAGTGATTTCAAGAAAGCCTTTGAGAGAAAATTGTCAAGTCCTGAAATTTCTGTAGCTGCCTTTTCTAAGAAATATCCTACAAAATCTGATGAAATAACATCTGAAAAATCAGAGAAACCACAAAATGGTGAAAACGAAAATAATGTCAACGGCATACAAAAAGGTACCAGCTCAGCAAGTGAAGTGCATGAAAATAATTTGAAAGGGAAACCTACTGGTAAGTAATGTATTTGTGTTTTTTTAGTTTAGAATTTAAAAATTATTAACTTAATATATTTGATTAATGCACTTAGGTTTTGGAGAAGTCTGGTGATGATAATATTGTTCTATGTTCTGCAGAAGGTGAACAAGTACAAGATGATTTGAAAGGAAAGAAATCAAAATCCGGAAAGAATTATTCTCATGTGACAGAAGACAATAAAAAGGAATACATAGTAGACTCAAATAAATCAAAATCTCTGAAAACTCCATCAGAAACCAAGAAATCTTCAAAGTCTGTGATAAATAAATCTTCTGATTCTGCAGTTGAAGGAAGAAATCTAGAAACAACACAGCCAGCTGCTAATACTGTGGATTCAACAGATATAAAAGCAAAGACTGAGAATGATAAAGACCAAGAATTACTACACAACGATAAGAAAGTTTTACCAACAGAAACTGTTGTTAGTGCACAAGATGCAGGAAATGATGTAACAATAAAACCTTCAAAACCAAATGAGACAGCAGGAAAGAAAAAGTCATCTAAAGTTGAAATTACTCTTAAATCTGCTACTCTTCCTCGAAGAAAAACATCAAAAGCAGAAATCAAATTAGATCCTGCGATTCCGCCTATAGAATACAAAACTGAAATTGAACATATGGTCAATACTCCAACTACTGTTCCATTACATATTAGGCGAACAGATGAAGAACATGCTGTTCCAGAAACTACAGTGCCCTTCAGGTAAATATATTTTTACATTTAAGTATTGAGAAAGTATTTCTTTGAGCATTTGTCATTATGGAATAGCATTTTTTTGAGTTTCAGTAATGTTTAAATCGTTTCAAAGCAGCTCATGTAAATATGCAATGTGTTAGCAAAAAGACAAATTCATAATTTCTTCTGCCATTTTTAAAACAATTCAAAAGCTTTTGATGTACTTCAGTACTCCAATTTGACATAGGTTCTTTGAATTTTTCTTTGTTTGTGGCTTGTCTTTGTAGATTTGTCATTTTTGATTTCTTACATTTCTGAAGGAAATTTGGAATGATTGAGACTAAAAACTTGCTTTGGTAGAAAGTTTTCAATGATATCTTTGAATAGGTTCCCTACAATTTTTTAACTTTTATCATTTAGTGTATTCTCTTTCATTTTAATCAAAAAGCTTTGCTTATTTGCCTATGTGAAACATAATTGAAGTGATGTCTATTTTCTGATACATTTTGTTTCAAAGGTTTTTATTTTCTTCTACTTTTTCTTAATTTTCTAAATTTAATTTTCATTTAAAAGGACAGTGATATGAGTGTATAGTACGGCTTGGATTATACACTCATATAATAAATTTGAGAACATAATAATTATGAAGGTTGAAATTCTTGAGAACCAGAAATAACTTATACCAATAATTGGCTCAGAGTGTGAAAAAATACAAACTCGATTTGTTGTCCTTGATCTGTTGTGATTGTAGGGTGCTGAAATGGGCAGTCCACATATATGAAAAGTAGCAACTACCATTTAGCCATTATCTGTGGAAACAGCCTTGAGTCAAGCCATCCACTATCATTAAGTAATAATTTGTATGTTAAAATGGAGGTAGAGGTCCAACAATTTCCATGAGCAAAACAGTGCTTCAGAGGAAAGGAGGCTCACGAGGGTGAGCATACGTACCATGAAACGTTATCGCTTTGTCAGGCAATTCAAGCTCATGCCCAGAGTTCAAAGTTATGATGATAGGTCATTGGAAGCATGAAGTTACTGTTTGGTACCCACTTCTTGAAGTTGGGTCAACTTGGAATAGTCCAAAAGAGTCAATATTAAAAATCTCTGGAGAGTGCATCTGCAATAGAGTCTGTACCATGAAAAACATCCATTTTAAATTGTGATAGAAACACAATAAGATTCACTTGAACAGGAAGTAACTTGTTTCTTTTTTATCGGAAAATAAACGTTAAAGCAAGCTTGCCCAACTGCTCTCAGAAGAGCATGAGCGCTTGTGATGGCTCGCGGCTGTGCCAGTGGATAAAGAAGGGTATTACCATGGGGAAAGGGACACTTGTGGTGGGGAAGGAAAAGAAATGCGAAGTTTTTTGACAAAAGGTATCGCAGCTCTCATGCCTCATGAACCTGATGGCAAGTTCCTACTGTGAGGAAACCCCTAATTGTTCCCAACAAATACTTTCGTATTTCAGAATATAATTTATTAAATTATACAAACTTTTTAATAATAACTTACTAGTAAACAATAACAAACAAATTCCATATTGTTATAGGCGTTCATTGTAAGAAAAGGGTCTAGCCAGGTAAGACAGTCAACAATGCAAAGTAAAGTAAAAGGTTTAAACAAGGAAGTTGATTGAAAATGAATTTAAAATTGGTTTCTACCCCATTTCACCATGAAAAACATGTTTTAATATTACATTCTTCTAACGTATGCTTCATACTTATTAAAATAAAACCCTTCAAAATATTTTTGATTCATTTTAATTATAAATTCAAAAAACATATTACTGTATTACAGTTCCTTAATGTGTTCAAAATTTCTGGAAGTTATAATCAAGTTTTTGCACATTGTTTTTAGCTGCAGACCAATTCACACAATTGTGATTCACATACTTTTATTATCTCCATCAAGTTTACATTTTGATGCTATGCTAGGATGTTATTTAAAATTTCAAGGTCTTCTTACTCCCTGATTGGCACAAAACTTCAAGAGAATGTATTAAAAACTTTGTGGAATAATGTGAAAATAGAACACAGAAATCAATTTTTTGACCATATTCCCCATATATCCCACCTTATGTTTGGGGTTCATTTCAGCTTATTAATACAATATGTAATTATTAATACTATATGTACATCTTCTTCTGACACACTTGACATGATTTCAAGATACTTGAATTTCTCAGTTCCTAGTATCAGACTATATTTAATCTTCATGGTAATGTAGGTTGTTTGTGATACATTTTGTTTCATCAAAAGACTTTCTGAGTAAGCTGACTTTCATGGCATGTTGACTAAGCAACTTTACTTGATTGAAAGCTGTTTTCATAGAGGAATCTGATGAAATTGCTTCTTGAAAGTCTGGCATTCACAGATTATATAATTAATTCACAGGATATTCCTTCAATTACAGTTTCAGTAATAACGTATCATTAATGAGGTTTTTGTCCATTTGGTCTTCTTTCATTTTCTGACAATTACTTTCCCAATTTGTTGATTTTATTTAATTATTTTTTAAATAATGACAATTATAATTTTAATTCCCTATTTTTAGGTCATGGTCTTTGGAACCTGAGAGTCCTCATCTTGGAAAGATGCCATCACATGAGTGCATTATTCCCATTCAAATTGAACGTGAGGCAAGAGAAGGTTCTGGCCTTATCAGTCCTCCTGTTGGTCGACCTCCTGCTTATCCATTCCAGCAACGATCAATGTCACAGTCACAGAGGTAAGTTCCTCCTGATTCATTGGGTGAATTTGTTAATGGTTGCATTAGTTGCAGGTATTTATTTTGTCATATTTAGGCATTTCTCTTGATTTCTCTTGTGAAAGAAATATCTTTGGGGCTTCAATTATTGATTCTGAATACATTGTTGCTGTTTTTCATTACTTTTTCTTCTTTTTCTTTTTCTTCTTCTTCTTCTTCTTCTTCTTCTTCTTCTTCTTCTTCTTCTTCTTTTCTTCTTCTTTTCTTCTTCTTCTTCTTCTTCTTCTTCTTCTTCTTCTTCTTCTTCTTTTCTTCTTCTTCTTCTTTGTCGTCTCCTTCACTTAAAAGGGTTTTTGAGACTACTTTTTAACGATTAATGTCCCAAATAGCTGACGCTGTAAACAAATTTTAAGAAAGAAAAATGACAATGAAAAATGTAAACTACATCCTAAAATGTCTACACTGATCTTCCATCTTTATAAGGCCTCACACCTTTCCCTTCTTCCCCCTCTCCATCCTCTATAGCTCCCAAACCTGCAGTTCAAACTTCACATTCTCCAGTTCCAATTGTAATATTTACTCATAAACTTTATTTTCCAGATCCAGTACTTTGTCAAGGCAGAGTACTCAAGAATCTGATTCTGAAGTGATGGAACCAATTAGGAAATCTCCTCGTGAGTATATCATACCTATTGCTGTAGAAGGTGGAGGATATGTTACCCCTCGAGCAGGAAGTCTGGAACCTTCTGCCTCTGATGATGCCAAGTCTAGGAGATCGATGTCTTCTACTAGGTCAAACCATTATCGAAGAATGAGGTAAGTTCAAACATGAGCAAAGTGTTATGAGTTGCATAGCTAGAATAAATAAAAGGGATAAATTCACTTAGGTTTAGGGTCTTTGCCATTATTTATGATAAATTAATTCAACCTTTCTTGTGATTTAGCAGAACTTTATTCTCCGTTACATGTGGGTCTTGGTTTATATCTTTATCTAGTCTACAGTACAACTGACAGAAAACCCATGTGAACTTCATTTTAAATTAATTGTTCACATATTACCCAAATTAAAATTGAAAACTTACCTTAATAAAAGTAATAGTAAGAATAACATGTGTAACATTTAAAAAAAATAATTATAAAATATAATTATTTCATGAAAAATGCCAACGATAACGCACCATAGCACCTATATTTTTAAAAAAATGAAACTCCAGTCAAGCAGCCTCCAAAAGCACCATGTGTGCACACACACTGTCCATCTTACTTCACACTCATTATGGCACAAAATGGATGAGATATCCTAAGGCCTCTTCAAAGATGAAATAAAGTACTTGTCATGATGTCTATTTTTGTGAAGATGAATGTACAATACAAGCTCAGATATTCATCAATTTCTTCTTTTTCTTCTTCTCTAGATTTTTACATCAATCTTCAGTTCCTATTTTTTTAAATATACCGTCAGTTTTCCTTTTGTAATATAAAAATATTATTTTCCTTTGTAAATTTCAGATTCTATTAGCTTTTCCAGAAACCCTTATCATTCCTTCTTCTTTGGGTGGGGAAAAAACCTAAATACATGCCTTTTCTTAGAAAAGTTCAGAGCAATGAAAAGTATACATGAAAAAACTGAAACATGGAGAAAAGAACACTGTGACAGCACTTTATAAATACAGTTCTTTTGAAATACATTAATTGAGTTATTCAGTTGATTAGTTTTAAATATAGAAATTTGTAGAGTATACCCGCTAAAACAAATAATAACAACCCTAATTTGAAGTATCCTGACAGGCAAATTCTGTGCTCACCATGGGTGCCAGAATATCTAGATACCCCTCTGGTTGGCAACCCTATCAATGGCAGGAACATTTTCGAAAATATTTAATTCCTTTCCTTTCTATACATCATTTGTTATGTTTTACAAAGGTGTATTATATGTTCTTTACTGAATCTGTAATGAAAGTAGTATCAGATATTTCTACAAAATATTTATTTTTAGTAAACTACGCCTGATTTTCGATACTTGTTGCAATAATAAAGGAAATATTTCCACACAGAGCTGCATAATCAATATCATTTAAATAAAAAAAGTAATGATGAACATAAAAATTAATTTTCACCTGAGAAAATTGTGAGGGAATTAATTTCACAAGAGAATTTTTACTTGTGTAAATTAAACTAGATTGTTTGTCCTTAAGGCAGTAGATCTTAAGACATTACTAATTGACATTCTGTGGTCAAATGTTCAGTGGTTGGAAACCTGTCTTTTGTCAGAGAGAGAGAGAGAGAGAGAGAGAGTAATACTATTATTGTAGTAATTATCATGAGAAATTGGATCATCAGACTTTCATTGTGCTTTTCAATATTTTGATAATTGTAGTGATATTATGTTTTCTATAAGAAAAAAATTAAAATTAATAAAACAAAGTGGAAGTTATCGCCTTAAAAACCCTGAAGACACTCATGGTGTAAAAAGTGCTCCATAATGGTGTGGTCTGTCTTAGCAATTGAGAGGTGATTCAACTGCTTATTAATAAATAGGCTGAATAGGACTGGAAGATATTAAATAAAAAGGAAAGATCATGGCTGAATGATATGAAGATCTAAATGAAAATTGGTTTATTTGAGAGACCTCAATTAAAATACTGAATTCCAAACCATGGTCAACGCTATTCATACCAATAACACCATTTTTAAGTTTTCAACAATTTCTGTTCAGAACTATGATTTACTATATATTCTATGTTATTTTGATTGTCATTTTATTATTTCATTCCATATTTTTGACAAACTTGTAAAATGAAAAAAAGACCACAATTTCAAGTATAATTATATTTTTTCAAATATTTGCATTTGCAATATTTCAAGAATATATTTTGTTCCCATCATCAGGATTTAATTTCTTTGGATATAACTGTTTTTTGTTATAAGCAGCACAATAAAAGCTGGATTGAAATTCTACAAAAATATTTATTTATCAGAATAGACAACATCATTTGAAATATTTCATTGTATCTAATATCTCCCTGAAATATGTAATAAGAGGAGTGTTTGAAGTTTGCATTATGAGCAACCACTTTATATCTCATGGCTTGGACAACACTACAAGTACCAAAAGATAAATACAATCTTCCTCTACTTCTACAAACAAATCTACTGTGTTAATCCATATTCATAAATCCATATTCTGCAGTTGTTTAAAGTGCCATCCATAAAGTCCAATCAATATGGCAGTTTGTGTCAATGGCCTGATAAACAGACTTAATAATTGTATTTGTGAGTTATGAACAATGTGATCTATTAAGACCATGAGTTTACCATGTTTCAGAATTTTATGTTTTTTGAAGTCTTTCTAATGAACCATGTTTCATTTAAATCTCGAAGTCATCCAACCAAGACCTTTCCCTGAAAAATGTACTAGTGCTTTATCATCAGTCCCCTCTTGACTCACTAAAAAACAGCACATTGATTTCCTGTGTCCAGACCAAAGACAATCCACGCGTTAAAGACCTTAACTTCACTTATCTTACCAGGAAATATTGCCGAGTTGATGTAAACTATTGGAACTAAATGAAATAAAGAGGAAGTAATTGCATGAGCCTAATTTGCTTGCATTTTGCTTGTCACAATGTATTTATATATTCATGGAACATTTGATCTTCTTGAAAACTGCTACTTATGTTGTTACAGATAGACCATTTAATTATTTTCTTGTATTTTATTTAAATTTAAAATTATTTCAGAATTTTTAAAAAGCTGTAGAAAGTTTATTTTTATTATATCTGTTTATTTTAATTTTAATTTTAGTAGCCTCCTAAGTGACACAAGTGAAGATGAAGGTTTCAACATGTCTCCTGGTGGTCTTCAACGACATGGTTCTCTTAGTAGAGGCAGAGACGATGGGAGAACTTTCCATTTCCATAGATTGAGGTATTGTTTAATAAACAGTGTCTGAAATTCTGAAATAAACGAACTGATTGCTGATAAACCATTCTCCAAATAATCTTTCTGCATTGTCTTTATCTTAATGGGTAACCGTAAAACAAAAGAAACATATTTGCAATTAATATTTCATCAATTGAAAAATGACCCAACGTATACTTGAATCTAATGTGTAATATTCTTTTATTCTTGTCTAGTTTCTCCATATGTTGTGTTAAGGAAGTACTAAAATTGACCATATACGTAACAACAAAGGTTTTATTTTTGAAAAGGCTGATTATTTTTGAAAAGGCTTGTTCTGCTTCTTCAAAGTTTATATGAATTTATAAAAGTTCTTTGCAGTTACTGTGTTAAAATGCCCAGTGCAGCAACATGATCTCATGTAGCAGCATGGCATTAAACTTTCATAATACATTACACATTTTTAAAAAGTGCCCAAAATTGAAATGAAATGTCCTGTACAAAAAATAAAATTATCATCAGAAATCATAACTTGCCTTCTTCCTAATATTAGTCATTAATAAAAATTAGACTGAAAGATCATCATGTTTATTTTTATAAGGAATTACTCAATAGTGTGAGAAATTAACATTTGACATTTTAATTTCAGGTTTATAATCATGTAACATAAAAAAAAAGAAACAAAAAAAAAGTTTTAATTATCTTACAGCTGTTTTATGTTCAGTTGTCGTGTCTAATGGCTTTCAGAATACTGAATTGCTTATTAAACTTGTATGGTTTTCTTACCTTGAAAACCATATTTAATGAATATTTCATTTTTAAATTTAGAAAATGTCTGTTTATGACAATAGATTATGTAATAGTGTGAAATGTTTTTAAAATCTGATGACTATATTCATAAATGCTTTTTTCCAGGAGTTCAAGACCAATGAGGCATTCTTTGGAGCATAATGACAGTCTCAGTTCTGCTGAAGAAGATGATGACGATGATGATGACGAAGGCTTTGAGATTCTCACTGCTGAATCACTGTTTTCAACACTGCTTTCTAGGGTATTGCAATTGACTAACTTAGATATCACATAATTTCTATTCCCTTATTTTTGGTAACATTCAAAAATTCAATGCAAAAAATAAAAATATATAAAAGTATATTTGTCACGTAAAATTGTTATTAAATCTCTGACCCTTTGATGTATTTTTCAGGTTCGTAGTTTGACACAGCGATTGACAGTAGAAGATGGAAAACGACCAGGCTTCCCATCAAACCATTTTGTCAATCAGTTGTCGAACATCAATAATCCTTCTACATCATTTAAAAATTTTTATAGCCATCATAGGGAACCTTTATCCAGGTAAACCCAAACATTAATTAAATAAATGCAACAAATTGCAAATTATATATTTGAAAAGATCCAGAAAACAAAAGCTGATGTGTTTCACAAAATGTGAAAATTTTCATAATATTTCTTCTGAACAGAATCAGAGTTGTAATTTTTGTTCATATTTATTATTTAATAAAGCTAAATATTGGAGTGAGTTAAAAGTGTAATAACTAGCAACTCTTTATAAGGCCATTCAGTGGTTTGCATAAAATAAATGACAGTGTCTTTTAGACTGATCCTGCTAATAGAATACTATAAATAAATCATTTGGCTTTCCATATTTAATTACAATAGCCTGAAGGTACATTCAACAAACCTCGTGTTTGGAATTATCCAGTATTTGTTGAAAGAATAGGTGATTCACATTAGGTATGAATGTGTAATTTTTCCATGTCCTTTAATTGCATAATATAAGATACTTTCCTGACCTATGATTAAAAACTAAAAACCTGACTGTGACTGTCTTACATTTAAGTTTTTAAGTTTGAGGCTGTTTCGAAGTTTTAATATCTGTGATCTTAAATGTATTTCTTGTAAAATAAATTGTAGTTTTTAAAAAGCCTTTTTCTTGTTCTGTTTGTAAGCTTATGCAAATAAAGGTTTATTTTACTAGTAGATAACTGACTCTCCTGAAAGGCTCAATTAATGTCTTTTCCATGAGATTTAATTGCAAATTAAAATCCTCTATAACCAGTGAAAAACAACCATAGGGGTGGTTCCCATTGAGTACCATTTACCATTATTGTTATAATGTAATTAATTTATTATTCGAAATAAAGAAATAAATTACTAACTGTCCACTTTTGCTGGATGAAGAGTTACCAGTACCAAATGATATTAGCATTCATATTACCATTTATCTCAAGTGTAAACCAACAAAGTTAAGGAAATGATCTTCAAGTATCACTCATTTATTCACAGACGGTTATCAGAGACCTCTTCATTTCCACGTCTGCTCAACCGTGGCGATTTTGGTCCAATGCATCAAAGAAGTTTGAGCCGTGATTCTTCCAACTGTGACAGTGTTAATAGTGAAGCAAGTTGTACAGTTGGAACTTTCCCTCGAGGTATGTATAAAAAATATGAGTTATCATGCATGCTTGTATTTTAAATTCTTATGATATTGCTGCTTAGTTATGTTTTGCAAGTGTGTTCTTTATATATAATGACTTAGTGTGTGCAATCATTGTGTGCTAGACTTAACATATATTATGTATTGTTTTTCTTAAATAGTTTAAATTCTTGTGTGTAGATGATTCTAAAAATTTTAATTGTTGATGATTTTTTTTTTTGAAATTTACTTCCTATTTGAATAATTCAAGGTGATGGAAAATTGCAATTTTTCATCTTCAGATCACCATGTATAATTAGTATTAGCTATTAATAGGCCACTTCTGGGTCAATACAATCATTCTATCAATAAGGCTCATTTAATTTTTTATTGATATTTTGATGGAGGGAATTAAACTATGCAGATAAAGTAAACAAATGAAATATTTACTGGGAATTCTCTAGAATATAATTTATTTTTTCTGTCCAAGTGAGGCATAATCTTTTAATATAGTGACATGAAATAATTGTAAAATATTATGTACTAGCAGAATCACTTAAAAGCAAATTTTTTTTATTTATTTATTTATTTTTTTTTTGCATAGTGATGTCTTCCCTTTCAATTTGCAATTTCCTTGCTCAGTGTTGAACCTGACCTTTAGAACTCAAGAAATATAGATCAAATTTTCGTCTTACTCCATTGCACTTTTTACAATCACATTTTTGTTTATTTGTCATATTCATTGATCTGTTTATTTCATTAACTCAAGTATTTGCAATAGAAATGACATTTTTAATATTAATTACCAAAAATAATTGTTTACTGTTTTGCTAATCACTTCAAAACATTATGTTTTTGAATCTGACTTTTAATGATGTTCATATTGTTCAAAGTATTAATTATGTTGTTGAACATGTAAAAGAAAGATGAAAAATGCACTACTTCATCAATGAGATGAAAAATATTTGCAGATTGAAAACTCTGGTGTACTCAAATTGCAAGAAATCAAAATATATTTTTTATTGTACACATTTTATGTTAGGTCATAATATAATTAAGAGGATTACCTTCAGTCAGGGAAATTTGGGGGATTTCATATTTTATGAAAGAATCATGGAAATGTCTAAAAATTAGTTGTGAAGGAATTTTTGCCTTTGCATTCCATTTTCTTAATAAGTTTGTTGTGCTATCACTATTAAATTGCTTTCAACATGATTGACCTAGTGGTGCTTAACAGCACTGTCTTTCTCATATTACTGGAAATAGTATGGTTTCATAATATTGTAATATTGCAACTTTTAATCCAATAAGACTCAGCCATAACTTGAAAAACCGATAACAAATCAGAGCCAGTGATACGAAAACTCAAACATTTCTTTTTTGAAATTTCAAAAGTTTAAATGGTTCAAAAAGTTGATTGTTTTCTGTCATTGAATTGTTTTGTGCTCTGTTTTTACAAGAAAGTGTAGGGAAAAAACAAACAAAAATATGTGCTGAGACTGGGTTTTGTACCTGACCACTGTGGCTGAGAAGCCCAAGCTTTGCTATCTGAGCCATCTTAACAAGGAAAGCCCTTCTCATATACTGGATTATGATGTATTTGTTAAGTTCCTATGATCTTGCATATTTCAACTCGAAAATAGGAAACTAGAAAACTAGTGGTATTTTCAACTAGTGAAGCTAGAACAGCACGTACTTTCTCGCCCGTAATTTCACGCAAAATTATGTGAAAAGTACCCAAATTTTTGAAAAATTGTACATGATCGTATTTCAAAATCTATCTTTAAGAAACAAATTTTATCAAGGGAAAAATCTCTATTTTCACAATTGTAGTTGTATGACGACGGCAAAAAAACTGAAAATTTTACAATTTTTGACAAATCAGGTTTTTTTACGAAAATGAAACCTGCACCGTTCTCTTAACCGTCCTTCACACTATCCAACAATAAAATGTAATCAAAAACGGTGGAGCCGTTTTTTTTAAAAAATTTGAAAATGTCCCAGGGGCTTAATGTAAAGTACTCTCAAAAATTAAAATATAGGTATCAAATTCAAGGAGCCGCGACATCAGCCAGATCAACTGAGGAATATCGGTTTTAGAGAAAATGGGCTGAACGGGCTAGAGTCCGCCGTGCCGCAGACATAGCGCGCAACAGTATTGAAGGCTGCGGGCGCGCCCTCTTCAAACCGCGCCGCGCTCGCTCCCGGTCCACCAAAGGCGTTTTCTTCATGTGTCGGCGTGTGGGACGAACATAGGCACTTATATGACGACTTTTCATCGTGAGTCGGAAGTGAAATAATGCAAATGATACTTTTTACGTCGCCAGATGAAGTAACCTTCCTTACTACCTCAACGCTAGTTGATATAATTAACCTTAGCCCTTTTAATTAAGTATAGTAGGAGCAGGATATTGCATATTCAGAAGGCTAGAGTTCAAACAAAACAGTCATGTATATAGGTCTGAAAATCTTAACCAAATTTCATTCAAATGTCGGACTGGAGGCAATCTCTGCTTCCGCGTAGTCATTTGCCCTCCCATGGGCACCTCACTCTGGGTGTCGACGCGCTGCAGGGGATGTACGGAGGCTACTCTGCCTCTCCGCCTCGCCTGCAGCTGCTCGTCCTTCAGCATTTTTGCTGCTGCCTCTGCAAGCCCGGCTGTCTGTCGACTCCCGTGACGACGAACACTACCTCTCCGTCCTTCTCACGCCGATTCACGAGCGTCCTGCCTTCACATGCTGCTGGCCAGTGCAGAACTTTAAAATAAAATAAATGCCATTCATTGGTGCATTTTGGCGAGTTCCTGGCTAACACCTCAGGGAGCTATAGTATTACGTTTCCCTACAACAAATTAAATTATTTTGAGTTATCGCCACAATGTAAGAGATCTAAGAACATTGTGTCAGAAAAATACCATACATTGCATAGTTCTGGAATTATAAATAGTGTTTAAAACGCGGTGCTTCTTACTTTGGATGACCACGCCCTCCAGGGAATGTGCGGAGGCTACTCTGCCTTCCCGCCTGCCGACAAATATTCCTTTGATTAAATTTTATCGATAAACAATATTGATTTAAGAAGCGAGTATGAATTATTTAGTTTTAGCTCGTATTTAAAATAAAAAAAGCACGGTATTAATGTATCCATAGTCGCGCGCAGAGGGGGGCGGGACACGGTCTCCTGAAAATTTTGAAAGGGTCTCCTACGCCTCGAAATAAAACATTTTATTCCCTTAAAAATGTTCAATCCTTGATTTTCTCCGTTTTTAATCTGACCGTTGGGAAAATTGTTTTACATTTGGGGAAAAGGCTTTCCAAGCCATCTATTTGTAAATATATATGGTATTTTAGGGTCGGATTAATCCAACTTTTGCCAACTACCAGTGTTCCCAGGCCTTGGCCCCTTTAAAAAAAAATAATTTTCCACGCCCGGGAAAAGGAGACATGTGGCGAGCTTGACGCATTCCATTTTCCGTACCTAACGCAAGTTTCCTGTCTGATCTTTGTCTTTCATCACGCAGATATAGAAACTGAGGCGATTTGTATTAGAAAGTAACAGCTTCATTTTTGCCCCGATCTGGAATCGAACCCGAGACACAGAAAGCTCACATTTTGTTCCTGAACGCCATCTATTTGTCTTTTTTGTTCTTTTGACGCCAAAACACAGCTGGAGAAAACTGTGTGATATTCTATGAGGGAGAATTGCAATATGTGCACGTTTTCTCGGGCTCTGGAATCCCTACCCTGGCTTTTGTACTATATTAAGTTGAAATAAGAGAACCGGTAACAACGGGTAGTAATATCTGGCAACTATGTATGTTATTCCACCAAAATGAAGTGTGTTTATTAATTGTGGCATTAAAGTTATAATGTAATTATCCGTGTAGTAAGTTTTATTTATTTACTAGTAAAATATGTCATAAGTAAATTTAAAACGTTTAATGAAAAAGGGAGCCCAGAAATGAAGTTGTTTCCCACTTGCTTTTGGCTGCGCATGCCTGTGATGCCATCACGTGGCTTCAGCAAGAGAAAATTCATCCTCAAGAGTTCAAAGAATCGGAAAGAGAAAGGGGGTACCTTATCAGCAGAAGTTTCTTGAGCAATATTGGGCTCTGGTGGAGAGACACATCATCTTTATCCGAGTATTTTAATTTTCTTTTTGCAAGATATATCATGTTGGAAATAAAGGGATCAGAAGAGATCAACATACGAACATAACAGGTCATTTGTGCAGTCTGAAAGCTCTACTTGAGTGATAAATCTGGACACAATCTTTGAACAAAAACAAGTTTATTCTACAAGCCTATTGGTCACAAATACAAAAATGTCAGAAATACATCGCCAAATTGCCGAACAACTAGTAGAATAAGTCAGACGTCTTGCTGTGTTGTTGCCGCCAGGATATGTACCAGAAAACTTGCCTCACCTAGATACCAAAGGAGGAACCGTTTTACAAAGGGCCCTTGTCGTTCACTTGCAGCACTACTCAGTCGCCACTCGTTGACTATCACTCCAGAAGCTAGACTGTGTTCTGTGAAAATGAGCTCAAATTTCTGCATTTTCAGAAACACTCAGACACCATTTTCTCAAAGACGGCTCCAAAAGTTTCTTCAAACTTTTTGTGCTATAATGCTAATTGCACTGTTTAAGATGCCATTAAAATTTTAATTCATTTTGCTGCATTCTTTTATTTCTTTAAAAATTATACAAATGTAAGTTTTTAAACAAAATCTCTCACGCTGTTAATATGCACATTTTAGGTGATTTGTATACATTATTGCATTTGTGAGTGACAGTGCTTCAAATTATTTCCAATGAAGTTTTTCGAAATTTCAATAGTTTTCTGTGAAAAAGATTCGTATGTACGCTCTTAAACGCCATTTTTGTAAAAATGGCACCAAATTTTTCAACGAAAATTTCCATATAGGACGATATAATATTCTTAAAGAATTTTTTCGGTTCTGCCATTTGAAAACCGAAAAATTGTGCAAATGTGAAAAAATGATGTTTAGGTGGCATATATAGCAGCTGGCAAGAGGACGGGGCAAGATCGAAAAGGTAGCCCCGACCAAAGAAATTAGGAAAGAAACTAGTATGAGAAGATCTGTGCCATTCTGTAACACCACGAGTTCCTTTTTATTTTGGACCTAGAACCTTTCGTGGCTTCTAAAACAAAAATAGTACGAACACAAGTGGGGGATACTGAGGGGCTCATATCACCATCTTTACCTCTATCTATATCTATAATAAACGAGAAATACTCTTTCTTTTTGAGAGTTAAAATTTGAGTGTTATGACTCATGATTTTAGGCATGAAACTATTTAATTTTTACGTAAATAACGTTCAAAAGCAAAATATAATTGAAAGAGAATTTATTAATAAGGGATATTCACAATAACCCTATACATTATCCCAAAACAGTTTTTTTTTCATGATTTTCTTATTTGTAATAGGTTTTCTTTGGAATTTATTTCATTGATTCACATATATTATCTACTCACAATTGTGATGTGTTTCATCTTTCATCCCCAACCCAATTTGATTTGAAAATTTGTTTTAATGGTATTTGTGTAGGATTTATTTAAATATCATCTTCCACATTGTATGAAACAAACATTCTCACAAAGTGCACTTAACTTATAAAGCCTGCATGGTAACCTAGAATTGATAAATACTTTTTAAAATATAAATATGGTGATTCTTTGATGTTAAGGAGAAATGTGGTTAGCAAATACATGGTTGTGTCACATACTTAGTGAAAACATAAAGTAAAAACCCTTTATGAAAAGTAAGCTACTCTCAAAAATCATCCATTTTATAATTTCTTATTCTTCATGTTCTTTGGCTCTTCCTCACCCATCTCCTTATTCTTCTTTTACTTTCCTCTGTGTCTCCGTTTCTTTTTATCACCTGGTATTTTTCTTCCTCATCCTTCTCTTTCTTCAGCATTTGATTATATATTATGATTATAAATTAAGATTTTAATAAAAAGTATTATATGATATTATTATACTGTAAGAATGAATAGACTTACACAGACTTTAAGTTGTTAAAAAAAATCTCATTGGGTGAGCAAAGATCAAAGTAGGTTAGTTCTCACATTGTAGTTACACAAGGAATACAATATATCAGTATTTGTTTTCAAATTATTTTAAAGGATATTAAAATGGGTGTGATTTAAGTAAGGACAGCTGGCAGCTCTGATTCTCAAACAGTTTGCTCAGTCATTGTCAAGGATTTCGAGGAGCTCAAAGAAATGTGTGTGAAAAAAAAGTTTTAAAAATTGAAAAAAAAATGAATTTATGAGAAAGAAATCCATTTGAATAAAAAATATGTGTGTCATTATGTCTGAAATTAGAATATTCTCATCAGATATCCTTTTATAACTTAACTATATATTTATTTTATGGTACCGTATGTCAGATATTGCATCAATCTTAAGTGCACATACTAAATAAGTAATTTGTGAAAGAAAAAAAAATGCTCCTTGAATACAATTGTCCTATGCATTCCTTTTGGTAGGATTATTGGATTTCTATGACTGATTCAAAAGAAGTGATTATACATTAATGACCAGCGACCAATGATGGGCACCTAGCATGCAGAAACGTGAGTAATGTTTCTACTGCTTAAATGGATGGTTCAAATATCCTTCTCTGGTTATGTGACCTAACCTCAAAAACTGCTCATGTTCATTATTCTGACTACTGTTATTTTGAAAATATTCTTTTAGAAAGTACAGGTGAATTCTAAAATTGATGGGTGTATAGACAGACATGAAAATGTACTGACAATTGGCCTACTAATGTAACATGAGTTACTCATTCAGTTCTCTTACTATCTCATTCCTTTACATGACTTCTTCAATGAACAATTCACTAATAATATACTACATTAATATCACAGATGCATTTGTAGTATGTAACGAATAATAATGGTTTGATGTTAACTTCAAAGCACTTTGTGACTGTTGGCTGAATGTTTTGTTTCATCATGTCCTCTGGTGTTAAGACCTTCTTGTGGATTGTAAATGTCCTGTTATTTCTAATTCATTCTAAAAAATCATCATTTTCATCTGTCATATTGTAATTATTATTATTAATAATTAATATTATATAACTAGGGACAACGCAAATATTAAAACAATACCATATGTCATATGAAGATGGGGCTGCAAACAATGTGGTTGCAATATTGGCTCCAATATATTGTATCAATGTTTTGACTTCACGTTTTTATAAGTAACAATATAATTATAAGAGATCCCATGATTGTCGATATCCAGTGTCCTGAATACCCCTGTCTACATACTGTCCCCTAACAATTCTGTTTTAAGAACAAAACCAAAATGATTTGATGTATTAATAAACCATATTAGTGGAATCCAGCATGTTAGTCTTCTAACAGGGGTGTGTTTGAATCATGAATACTCAGTTTGTTTAGTTTCATGTAAAGATATATTATTTACATTCATCCGTGGCGTGTTGAGAATCTTTGTAGTTTAGTGATCCATGAAGAAATATTTGTTATTAATAATGTAGTATAAACCTGTAAATTGAACAAGCTGAATGAATAATGATCAGTTTAATTTTAATTTACTTCTAGTAGATTGTTATTCAATATTGGAATGTGTTGCAAATTTCATAAATAAGTGATCTTGGAAATTCTTCACAAGTTCCTTAAAATTTTTATGATTAGTATGACTATTAGTTACCTGTAATTCATATAGAAATTGAATTATAATCTCTGTGTACACAGCGAGAACTGTGAGCTGATATTTACAAAACTTCATAAAACAGAAAGACTTAAACATCTTTCATTCCGAATATTTATGATCAATGTTTCCAATGAGTAGTTGTAAATAATTTCTGTTGAACCATTTGTTTATCATCCTTAATATTTTCTTTAAAGCCTGTTTGATATGAAGTGTTTTTGATAACTTTTTTTGTTTTGTCCTTTTAATTTTCCTTAATTTTTTGGTTTTCATTAACCCTTATTTGGTCACACAAGGTCTCAACAATAGCACACCTTTATGTATATCAGTTTCTTCAAAAACTCTGTCATTTGGATAGTTGCATTGTCATGCATCTTTTCTGGAAGGCATTCTGACCCCTTTTGTTGAAGCAAGATAAAATTTCTACGAACAAAGTTTCCTGGAAAACAACATCATTGTAGTTGGGTCCCAAACTCTCCAAGAGACTTTTCTCTTCGGTTTTTTGTAGTGAAGTGTTCACAATCATAATGTATTAAGTATCTTAACTAATTGAAGATTCTTTTTGAAGTTGAATAATAAAAACAAATTAGTTTTAAAAGTTTCTTTTAACAATGCAAATTCCATATAAAAACTCACAATTCATTTAAAGTATATTATTAGGTGTTCTAGTAAAATAAATTACTTGAGAAATAGGCATAAAATTTTGCTCATTTACCCTTCGTTATAACTGAATTCTTATTTTGACACTTTCATTTTGCAAATGGTAGAATTAAAATTTTGTGTGGTATATGAGAGACACCTGTGACATTAGAATTTCCTTTCCAACTGTTAGAGGGATAAAATAATGAATCCCTCTATTTTCCATTATCCCCATTCTTCCTAGCAATAAGTGACGTATTCAAGACAACATGAATTATCTATCTGTGACTTACATTTTTGTTCTTGTTTGTCAAAATTGTCCATGTTTGTTCAACACGTCCTGTAGAGTTATCTGTACAAGTACATCCTGAACTTGTGTGACACATCCTAAATGAATCCTATTTTAACGATTCTATGTTATAACAGCACCTGCTGCAGAAGTGGATCAAAATGCACTTATAAAGAGTTGTCTAATACCAACAAATATTGTTTTATAAAATGTGTTTAGTAGTACAGATATCTGATGAGTTTTTCTGATTCCCTGTTATTAAGGGTTATATGAGGCAGAAAAATAACTGAGGAGAGAACATAGTGTTATAGAAAACTATCGATAGTCTCTGTTTTATTGTAGGTTTTTTAATGGTAAATAGTACAATGATATATACTTATTTTCAAAATGAAGTCATAGGCTGCAGATACTTATAGTGTACTTATTTATGAATATTATGACATTTACTAATAACTATTGCTATATTTTCCACTGTATTGCAGCTTTGACGAATTGCATTAATGAAGGCTGCTTACGCAACTTGAATTTGAATATTTATGAATACTTTAAATATTTCATGTCTAAAATTAAGTAGTTCAAATTCTTATCTTGTCTCACATAAGTGACAAATAGCTATATTGACCTTGCATCTTGTGTTTGTGGCTTGATTGCAGCGAGCGTGAGATTGACCGTGCATGTTCCTGGGGGGCGAGGGAGAGGGAAAAATGGAGGCGATCCTCAACATACTTCTTCCACCCACTAGTGACTAGGGGAAGTTGTTGATTGTATGTACTAGAATTTTACATACTAATGTAGCTATAATATTTACTTTCCTGTTAAATTAACTCTGTAAAAATCTTAATAAAGTGTTAATTTGTCTTTGAAGCTTCCTGTCTTATTTACATTCTTTTGTGTGTTGAACATTAGCTCAATATAATAACTTCTAGCTCTCTGATGGTTCTTCATGTGAATGGTTTATTTGTGTACTTGTGCATTTTTACTTATTTGTATGCATGCATTTTTAAATTACTAACTAGTACTGAAGGTCATGTGAGTAAGCAATTTTCAATTTGAATTGTGTTTTATTTATCGATTAAAAAAGTGTGTCTCATTGCTCAATTGTTGGGACACCAAAAGCGAGAATTTAGCAGTAATAACATCATGATAAGTAAGCATGATAGAACAGATTTACAAGTTGTTTTATAAACAGTTATATACATCATGGCCTAAACAAGTATATACATTCATGTGAGATTAAATAAGAAAAAGTGCATCTGAGAAATCTCTGTACCTATAAATGGGTGAAAGTTAAGTAGTGTAATTGTTAAATAGGAGCAAGAACATGTTGCAGTGTTCTGTCTAGTTAATGTATCAAATAGAGAAATTTGTTTTATGTAATGTAGGCAGATATATAGGGCCTACCTTTAAAGTTGCTAAGATTCCATTTCACATCATTTATTATACTTTATTTAATTAATTGAAAAGTCAATGTTGCATATTTGTTGACTTAAATTATTTAGATGAAAATTAATGAGAAGGATTTTATATGTGTATAAACATACTGTATTTTAAATTTGCTCAATTGATACAAATACAAGATTTTAAAGATTTATTAAATGTACTTCTAATGAAAATGTATTCACATCTGTATTTCACCCTTAAAAATTATAATTCTCTATGGATTTTGAAATGATTTGTGTCTTAGAATTGGAAAAATGTCTTTGGCTAATAATATGGCCACATAGCAATATTAAGAAAGTAATATTAAGCAAAATATTAAGTAATAGCAATATTAAGTGACATACTATATGTTTTATAAATTTTGCATCAAAAGATGTGTTATATTGTTGCTGTTACTGTTGTTATAGTTGTTATTTCTGCGCACTGTCTACTGCAAGAAAAAGCTTCTTATAGCCTTACTGATGAGAATATTATCTTAAATAAAATAAAGTTTGTGGGTGTTACTTATGAATTTTGGGAGGAGGTTTATTCTTGCAGATTGGTCAGAAAAGATGTTCCTTTCAAAGGTGGATGTTTTGTAAATCAGTCTTTATAACGTCAAGAATAATATGATTCTTAAAGAACAAGTTATATCTTTTCTGTTACTTTTCTCCAAAGTGTAAATGAAATTAGAAACATAATTTTCTACTGATTGTTCTCTAAATGATCTACACAACAGTGATAAAGAAGGTAAGATTTTGGAAAGTTCCATTGCCAAGAATTCCCAAGATTTCTGTTGGAAAATTCCCTGAAAGAAGTAATTGAAATTGTTTGAATTCATGCTTTTTCTAAAATACAGATTATTCATATGAAATTAATCATTTGCTCTCGTAATTACAAGGGAAATAATTTCCTTGGAATTTAATGTAGCAGACACTCTCAAACCTATAAACACATTGACTTGTCATTCTTCAGTAGACTTTCATTGATTTGAGTAATAAGATATAAAGAATATGAACAGGCACCAGACCTACTATCCTGCTGTTCATGATGATGAATATGAACAATACAGCTACACAAGTGAGAGCAATGTTAAATGTATTGTGATTAAGTGAAGAATTAAACATTGTTTGAACAAGATTAGTTTTTTCTAATACATTCTAGCATTTAGACCAGTTAACAGATCGAATGGAATTAAACATATTTATTTTGCTTTCGTCTTAAGGTTTTCATTATGTATGTATGGATATTCACATAGTTACAATTACAAATGTCTCCACACATGCTCATATGTAAGAAAACATATTTAGCTGTCATCAACCTCAGATTTTGGTGACCCTTTGTATACATATTTTTACTCACAGTAATATTGTTTTTAATTTCCTTTGAATTCATGGAATTCTATGAATGAAAATATCTAATTTTTCATATACGTTTGTTCAAAATTATTTTGGAAGTTTGTTGACTCATATAATTTATATAATACATAAAATTCCTGAATGATGTAACATACAAATATTTTTAACAACTTTTAAATTTTAGCACATCAAAATAATTGTGACTAATTAAATAAAGTAGAACCTATCTACTTCATAAACATTTGTTCCAATGAAAGTTGGTATTCTTGTTTTAAGTACTTGACATTTTGTATTATAAAAAAAAAGAAATTTGATTATTATTCGAAAGGGAGTGGTAATTTATTTCTATCTTATAATCTTCACTCATTATGAAATTCATTTTATTTAAATATTTATTGACATAAGAAGAACAAGAAAAAAATTACTTTCTTTTTGTCTCTACAAAAATCAATTAATAGTAGTAACACAACTGTAATAGTAGTAACCTAGTAACACACATAGTAAAGACAATATATTTTATTAGATTAACTATTATTTGTAAAAAATGTATGTTATTTTCAAAATCTGTTATTAAGTCATTTAATTAATAAGAAAATTAATATTACTTACACTCGTCAGACACAACTACGTTAAGAAACTATATTTATTGATCCTAGTCTGAAGCTTGTCCCCTAGCTATTGCGTTAACATCAAATCATGTATGTAATTCTAAATTTTAATTGAACTATGAAGTACTTGAATTTACTTCAGCAATTCGTATATTAATACATTTGATCATATTAGGCCTACACCTTTCCATTCTGAATCTGTTCCTAAATATTTCTTTTTTCTTAAATAATTAAATTGTCAAGAATGAATTTACCTTTGGAAAAAGCGCCTAGAAGGAATACCTGCATCAATTTTATATTTGTTTGATGAAATAGTGTTGGGTTTGTTTCCAGGTAACTACATTTTTTCTTGCAAGTAAAATTCGTAGCAGAGCTTCAGACCTCCAGTAGTAAAATAGTTAAAGTCCTAATTTAACCCTATTGATGTCAGAAAATATCAAGTAGTAATGCCATTACATTCTTCATTAGCATAATTAACAGCAAATCATGTGCCTACACACATAGTGCATTCTCCATAAAACTTGCCAGTTCTTGCAATTAGGGCTCTTATCATCTACCATACCTAATAAAGAATCGATTTCCTATCCTAAAACTGGAGGGCGATTAACATGAAGTTGCACAAAACTAATGAAGAAAAGTGTATCCACAACTATCTAATGAAGATGTTATATTTCCTAATGTAGCTGATGTCTGCTTCCACACAGCACCCTAATGTAATGCCTAGGAAAATATTATCAATAATTACAGAAAAAACTCTTGAATGCTGTAGAATTATTTAGTAAGGAAGAACTGCTTCAGCCTGATTTTCAAAATGAATAGCATTGTAGAAGTTTTTTTTTATATTCAGGTACCATAAGTCTATTGTAAAACTGTTTGCCTGTAGCATATGTGTGTTTTATGGGTGAATGTAGTAGTGAGCAGTGGCTGGAGGAGTTGATTTGCTTGTCTTGTACTGCAACATTCTGTTACTTTTCACAGGGTCACTCAGGAGCATCCAATTCTGTTAGACACATTTCAACATGTAGTACAGGCAGTGTTTTTGACAAGTCTATGTGTGGACCTTATATTCAGTTGTTGCCTACATCACAGAGGAAAGATATTAGTCTTTCCTCGAGGACTACATTAATATTTAGTTTGTGTTAATAAACCTTTACACAAATACTATAAGTCCACATTCATACCACACTTTATTTTAATTCATAGTACAAAATAGAAAATAATAGCAGGGTTTGTCTGACCTAAATGTCCAGATCACTTCATAAAATATAGGCATCCTGATGGAGATTTAATATTTCTTGGAATTATTGAGTGAGGTGAGACTTGGGAGAAGTAAACAGACTTATTACTGATTCTTCAATTTGGGATGCAAAACTATCAATTGTATATTTGTTTTATTAGTGTTGGTTCAGTGTATTTGGAAAATGGGTAGGTGCGTTTCTTTTTTTATAAACAAAAGTATGAACTTTTTTTGACTGATGATGAAGTCACATATTGAGGATTAATGACTTGTTACCTAAGCTGATGCCTATTTCACAATTTTTCCTCGTGAGAGAACACATAATAGTTTTGCATGGCTTAATCAATTCTAATTGGGCATGTGACAACAAAAAGGAAACTGTTTTGAGAAAAACATTTTTCTTCTTTTTTCCCTTTACTGTTTTTTAATTGCTTTACTGCAGGAACATTTTTGCTTCAAATAAAACATTTTTTTGTCTAACAGGAAATAAGTTAAATATTGTTATCTAATTTTGAAAGTCGATTTAAAAATTCAGTTGACGCAATTCTTGGACAAAGTAAAAGCATAGTTCATTTCACCAACAGACATAACGAATAACAAAATGTTGCTCAAAGTGAGAAGAGAAAATTAACAAAAACATAAACGAGTTGGAGAGGTTTACTTCTTTAGCATTGTTTCTTGATTAGTTCATTTTAAATCCCGTGAATTTCAGTGGAATATTTTCTTTAAAAATAATACTAATTGTTATTTTTGCTTCTGTAATGAAGTTACATTTTTAGTAAGTTCAACCTTATTAAATTTCATTACTAAACAATATCATCTACAACATTCTTCATTGTTGGGTCTTAAATTACACATGAAAGCTATATTGTACTCTAAAATAAAAAAATTGCATGTAGTAAATGAACTAGTTATTCCGTGGACATGGATTGTGTGTTTTCCCCGTCACTGTTTTCCAATATATATTTGGAACAGTTTTTGCTCCTTTCTGGATGAGTGTGACTTAGGTGTACATAAGGCATTATAAAAAGGACTTGCAAACAAATGTAAGCAAAAATGTTTTTCTTTAAAGCAGTTTTGCTTGAGTAATGTGTGACCAACATTACTCCCAGCCAACGTCAGAAATGTGATCCTCTATCTTGCTAACCCTGAGGATTGAGATTCACTTCATCCAGGAATTCTACAGGTTCTGTCTCTGAGCAACATTGTGTTGTAATGTAAGTATTGTTGCAATGCAATACTGCATAATGTAGAAAGTAAGTTAATAACACTGTATTTCTAATTTTCTTGAGAAGTTCTATCCAATGAAAACCATCTATTTTTGCATCATTTGTAATATTAATGAACTTAACATTTCTAAATTAATTTAACAAATTTACATACTTTCAACTCCAATAACACATTTTAATTATCTTTTAATTTCTCTTTGTGTGTCTACAGGGACTGTCATTAACTCTATAATTGTTAAATGTATAAAACTATAAATTTATTTCATCTTATTGTCTTATTCAACTTTTTTGTTTTTCTATTTCCTTCTTTCTTTCTTATTTTTTATTACAGGATTTAATTTATTCTATTACTGAATTCTATTAATTCTTTAACAATTAACCAAAAAATTGTTGTTATTGCAGGAGGACTTGTCTCTTATATTGAGGTGAATATTCCATGTGTTTGCACTATTGTTTTGCATCCAGTGATTTGGATCATGGACTAGAAGGTTTATGTTAACCATGATGTATTAGCCTGACACAATATGGGAAACACTTTTCAGATATATTAATCACATTAATAAACCAAAATGTTCACGTTTCAGATAAACATTTCATTGATTCTTTCAGTACCTTTTACTTCCCTCAACTACAGCAACCCAGATTTACTTGGTCATCCATGATACAAAAAAAATCTCTAAAACACTAAACAGAAACAAGAGAGGAACGAATATTTTCAGAAAAATCCAGAGTACTTAGAGACAATCTTGATCAGAAAACATTTTTTGTTTACTCTATGCAATTCTAAACAAAAACAGCTACAACAACAAGAGGTTGACGAAGTGCCTATCTCTGCTGAAGCAGACTATATTTCATATGTCAATGAGAAGATTCTCTTTACTGGTCTTTAATTCAAAATCACTTTATCCACCATGTTGGTTATGTCTTCTCCAACCATCTGCTACCATCCAACGTCACTGGTGATTTTGATAATTGCTTATCATCATGACATTTCCAATATATGGGATATAGCTTGGATGAATTTTCAGTAACATTAAAGCACATAAACCAAACTTCATACTCATTGTTGACTAACAGTTTTGCTGTGTGAATCCAAAATTTATATTATCTTTAGAAGGCCTAGAGGCCTTCTAAAGATAAAGAAAAGGAAGGTTATAGCCATTTTTGTCATGCACATTATGCATGATAACATGCATCTTCAGGAATGTTGATTACCTGAATTGAAGAGCAAGGGAGAAATTCTGAAAATAGTACATAAATTTGTAAATAAAGCGTATTTCTTCATATCAGAAAATGTATTTTATGGCTAATAACTCCCACCTGATACTAATGGTATGTTGTAACAGTATGAATTTCCAGTCTAGGTACTTTTCAATACAAATAACATAATTTCTTAATAGGGATATTCCACATAGGGATATTTACTTACATACAGTGACACAATCTGGAATTTTTCTATGGGAACTATAGTTACTGTGTCTAGCTGACTTGTTTTCATACAACTACAAAAATGTTGACTTGGAATGTTAATTCCATTGAGATATTGAATGACTTCCATTACTATGGGAGGGTAGAAGCCTGAAGCCCCTTAATCCCCCCCCCTCAATGCTTACTCCCCACACTGTGTGCGCCAGGACCTACGCTTAATAATGAAATATTAGTTTTAAAAGTTCACTTCTTTCGTTAAAGTACTGAAAACATCTGCTTCAATATTTGATACCATTCCATCCAATCACGCTAGGTTTTTTCACAAATAAAAGAATCCCTTTTTGTATATGCAAATACTTTCTATTTGTGGTTTGAAGGTTGGCATCAATTACATATGTCCAATTTTTTTCTTTCTTGTCGGAGTTGTATATTCAGTTTTATTATTTTGTGGATTTTTATAATGTGCTCATAATTCAAATGTGGATTCTCTTAATTGAATGTTGTATTTTTAGTAAGTGTAAAATTAATAAATTGTGAAAATGCATTCTCTGTAAACCATGTTTTCAAGTTTCTCAACATTTTACATGATCTGGAATAATAATTCAGTTGATACCATTCCTGTGTTCTTGAATTCTTGTCTCTTGTCACTATAATAAATTTTCTATCATTTTATTTGAAGTTGCTTTTTTCTCTATCTTTAGTTTTTTGTAATCATTATTATTGTAATATATTATATTGTGTTGATGCCATTTCACAATTGTTTATTTACTATTAAAAGAACCTTTAGCCACATGTCAGAGGATATTGTAACTGTTTGTGACATGAAAAACTTCATGTTGTATGATATATGAGTACATGCATTTGAACAGAACCTTTCAATTATCACATTTGGTAGGGAAAAGGTAAGATCTAGCATTCATAAGGGAGAAATGAGAAACAAATAGTACACAATCATTGTTGGAATATCCACAAATACATGTTGTCATCATCATCATCATCATCATCATTAACTTTGTTGGTTCTCTGCTATAAAAGTAGGTTTAGCAACCCTTCATTAATCCCTTGAAGAGTGAGATCTTATTTGTGATATATCATGTGTTGTTTTATTATTATTATTATTATTATTATTATTATTATTATTATTATTATTATTATTATTATT
>BOPP01000189.1:919101-1012412 GCA_017312745.1 Gryllus bimaculatus | reverse complement strand
ATATATGGCAAATAAGAAGAATGAACATGTTATTTCATAGTCTCCAATAAATTTATCTGAAGAAAAATGTTGATACATTGGAGACTATGAAATAACATGTTCATTCTTCTTATTTGCCATTTTAGCATGTTGATCCTGCATATTTGATGTTGATTTGTAATTTAGTTTTTGTTACTCTTCTAAAGTAATCCTATTTGAGAAATACTTTTTAAGCTATGTCTTTATGGCATCAGCACTTTTTTAATTGTTTTTACTAAATTAGTTAATAAGGCTCTTTTTTCAAGGATTACATTTCTTTAATGTATTATTCTGTTCAATACACTTTTGTAAACATACTTCATTGATATTTACTATGCTTTTTATTATATTAATAATAATACTGGATATAAAAGTAATTCCATTTTTCAGTATTTCTTATATGTATTACTAATAATAATATAAAATTATAGACCCCACATAGGACATAGAAATAAGATATATCAGTTTGCTTATATAATACAATGGAGTGAATGAAAATTTTACTTCATGAAATTTCTTTTCAAAAGCTAATGTTAGAAAAGTTCGGGAGCTAGTTAAGAGTGATTTTGCTCTTAATGTTTGTTATGATTTCTTTATCTAGTTACTTATACTTTTTCATTTGGAAATCCAGATCTTCGCCAACTAGTAGTGCTAAACAACACATACTTTCACGCATTATTTGCAAAGAAAGATGTGCAATATTAAACTATTATATGAGCTACACTTCGAAAATACAGAGTTCGCCGAAAATAGGACCAGCACAACTTTTTTAAAAGTTTTTTATACATGCAAGGAGAAATTTTAAAGAAAAAAATGTAGTGCAAAAATTTCACGCAAATTTAGTCCAAAACTACTTACATATCCGAAAAAATATCCATGATCAGTAGCGTAACGTGACGTGTGAGCCCGTTCTCAAACCTTCTATCCGGACCCCTTTATAAAAGTGCATAGCGAACACAAGTAGTGTTAGTACCTTAAATAATAAAAATATCTCCTAAAACATGCCTTCTTCTATTTGGGACCGCCCTTATTGAGGGCCCCAACGTTACGCCACTGTACATGACGTTACTTGAAGTCCTGTCTGTGAACAACAGATCTCATTAGGGAAAAATCTCTACCTCCATTATTTTAGTCGTAGGAAGACGCTGAAAAAAATTGGAACTTTTGCAATTTTGGAAAATTCAGAGATTTTAACGAAAATGAAACCTGCACCATTTTTAATCGTTCTTTATGTTATCCCAGGACAAAGTTTATTAAAAAGATTTGGAACATCTTTGAGAAAATTTTGAAAATGTTAAAGTTTCATGTAAAACTCTCGTACCCCCAAAAGTCAAAAATATCCATTTTAAACTGAGAGGGCCTCGAGTTCATTTAAATCAATCTGGGATTATAAATTTTGGAGATAATAGGCAGAATGGTATAGGGTCTTTACTATAGACTCTAGCTTTCGCCACAGACGGACGGACAGACAGACTGACAGCCGATTTGCCATCAATCGATTTTCGGTTTCTAGGACCCTAGAGACATGGATTCTGACTACACAATATGTTAAAGAAGTAATTTACTACACATAGAAACAAGATTTATCTTTTTTCGTTTCCAGGGACCGGCAATCAGTTATTATGGCAAAAAATTGCCAATTTCCGGCACGATTACAGTACTTTAACTTCTTACGAAGAAAGACTAGAAAGTAAATATTACATTTGTGTAATTTAATTACAACAAAATTACATTTTTGTAAAAATTACATTTGTGTAATTTTTGAAGGTGTAAAAGAATACATCAAAATGTTGAATTGAATTGAATTTGCCTTATTTTACATGGCGAAATGTTGTTCATGTTATTCAAAGCACTTCCCATACAAAAACTTATCAGAAAAAAATGTGTGTAGAATATTTTGGGTAAAAACTTGTTTTTAATTACAATTATGGAATGTAATTAGGATTGAAATGAATCATCAATGAAAATATTGAAAAAGAAATGAAAGAAATAATTTTAACTTGTAACAAATATTATGCTAATCTTCTTGTCACCTTAAGTCATTTTAAATATTTATATTTTTATAATAAGCCTAGTAATCTTCATGACTAAAGTAAGTTTAAAAGTCACATAAAAATTTTAGATGACAGTAAAGTAAATAATATTTAAGTAAGATAATATTTTAAAACAATAATATATTTTATATATCAAACTGTCACTGGATTAAATTAAATATATACTTATGAATTTGTGAATTCGGAGGCCATTAATCATGAATGGAGCCTAGAAGTTTTGCAAAACGCTTTTTTATTATTGTTATTATTTTAAGACTTTTGGCTATAGGAATCACTTAACTATACTTCTGGAGTTATTGTAGAAGATTTTCATTTTGTCTTTTTTTTTTACTTCTGATGCCTATTTGTAGTATTTTGTCTAATTGTGAACTGTTTCTTCTTTTTCCATCATTATTTTCCTTCTATTTCTCCAGACACCAATTTCAATCATGTTGGAAACATATTTGTAAACCTGGGCAACACGAAGGCACTGGCACATTTTCTTTCACTTAGGTTTCATGCCAAGGAAGTGTTAAAAATTGCTATGAGTAACCAATATAATATCAAGAAAGATTTTTGGATTTCTTTCACTGATGCTGGCAAAATTTTTTCATTCATTAGGAGTCCATCCTATCTTTGGGTTTAGCTTCTGAACGCTTACACTGATAGACCTCTTACAAGTTCAAAGTACAAAAACAGCATACTCATTGATGCCATTCCACAATTCAAAGGAGAGCCCACGCTAGCATTTCATAGCAGAGTCATGAGTGAAACATATACTTTGTCATCATAATGAAGTTAGGAGTGCCACTAAGAAACAAATTTCAGTAGTACAACTGAAAAATAATCTCTGATAGACTAAAAAATTTTGTAGTAATGTGCAATCAAGATTGCAGAAGAAAAGAAAGTTTCTTCCATATAAATTTTAGTTAGAGTAAAAATTTAAATAACTTAAATTATTATGAATTTTTTTTACAATAATTCCTTGGAAATTATTATTTTTCATGGTTTACATATCTTTTGCACCCCTATTGTAGCCAGAATAAAAGCCTTTTTGCATGCCTATTTTAGTAAAAGTAAATGCCTGAACTTCTCTGCCCTACTTATGAATTAAGTTCTTTTAGACAATTCATGACCGTGATTGAGCTAATAATAACCTGCAAAGAAGATGGAAGTTAAATTAAAGTATAGCTTGAATTCATAGGATTATGAATTTTTCTTTCTTTATTTTTACAATGAGCTAAAATGATTTTTCTTTGAAATGAACATATCTTGACTGAAAAAAAAAATTATTGATCACAATTTATTAGATATCAAGTTAGATTCATACAATTTAAAAACCAAATAAAATGTATGTACAGTATATACATCTATATCTATATCAAACATATTTTATTTGAAAATAACTGGAAAATCAAAACTTCATTTCTCATTGTGCCTCAGACTCTCTTTAGAATAAAATAAGTTACTAATATCCCGCCAGGTACATGTCACCAATGAGAATAAATATTGCTATATTATGCTTGCTTGTCATGTGATAATGACTTGTGTTATTAAAATTGACTAAAATTCTTTATCGGTTCCTTTTTACCCCAATATATGACAATATATATTGTTTCATGATTTTCTCAACATTATATGTCAGTATTTTTTGTGAAACATACCAAAAAGGATGGTAATGGTATATGTGGAATGTACATATAAGGGTATTTTATAATTCACTGATAGAATAAATGTGACAAAGAGCTGTGACATTCATTCATTTATCACTTTTTTCCCAATACTATTATTTTTTTTAACTCTTTTCTGGGCAAGCTATTTTTGAACCTATGTGCAAAAGCAGTGTTTATCTGTTACTGCCTTATAATAATGTTTTATTCTCTCACTTTGCCACAGCTTATCTTCTAATAACTTAAACCTTCATCATGAATATGAACCTTCATCATCTTCTAAAAGAAGAGATATTTGTCCATCAAAAAGTATTTTTTGTATAATTTTTGTTCTTACTGCTGATATAATGTACAAATAAAAACACAATGAAAAACAAATCATAACTTGTACATGCCTATAATATCGAAATTTAAAACTGCATAGCATCTCTTAACGTTATAAACACTATCTGACAACCAATCTTGTATCTATTATAGACAGATGAATGAATAACATTACTTTGATTGTTGTTGAATTCAAGGTCACTTAACTTAGCCTTACCAAAAGAATAAGAGAATTCTCCAAAAATTGCTTACCTGAGAATGTTATTAAGGATGAAAATAAATATTTTAATTGTAGGTTATTGACTCAAAAATGAAACACTCATCACATGCAGAATGAAAGGGTAACAATGTTACAAAAGACCAAATATGAAAACCTTTTAGTCTTTAAGAGTTAAAAAGGGTCAAACAGACACTGGTGACCCCAATAAGGTTTAATTGAAATTAACTGCTAAGAGAATAAGACACATTTCAAATAAGTTTCCTGCAAAACCACAAAAATAATGTAATAAGTTAAATTAAAACTTCTGAATATATTAGAGAAAATTATTTAATTTGTTTACGTATCATTATTACATGCAGCATGTATTTTGGAATTAGATGTATAGGATGTGAAAGTAAAAGCACTAATGGTAAAGTGCGAAAATTTACGAAATCCTAGTAGTATATTTATGGAATTTCAATATGTTTGCAAATTGTTTAATTTCATTGTCAAAGTACAATTTGACATGTTTGCATTTAAGCACCCTTCACACATCTAAATGTATCTATACAGACTGTCTCAGAATAAATATTACAAGCTCTTTGGGCATGTATGGGAGTTGAACATTATCCTTTTTGGCAATAAACAATGGTAGAAAATTTCAAATAACAAAGGCATTTGCCCCTGGTTCTTAGATATGTCTGAATGCATTGGTATTCAATGGGTCCACATAATTCCTTTGAATGTGTCTGAATGTGACTGGTCTGACACCTGTGAATGATGAGTTATATGAATGAAACATCACTCAGGGGATACATAACACTCAAGCATGAATGAGATACCAACAATGGCAAATGCTGTACACATAGCATCATTATTTGAAATTTCTCACAGTTTATTGCCAAAATGTGATTCCCCTTTCAGGACCAAGAAGTTTGTAACATATATTCGGAGACACTCTGTATACACACAAATGCAAGCCCTCAAAGCAATAATGCTAGCAAGTCTAATAAGATAAATAGTTAAAAACAGAATATCAATCATTTGTAGCAGCTGCTTAAAATTATTAACCAATTAAATTAGTATTCTTAACAAAAAATAGGGAATTTTTATTAAATTCTTAATAAAAAAATAGGGAAGAGTATGTTGTGTGGTATTGTTTACATATTCTGTGAAGTTGATCATTATTGCACTAAACCTCTAAGGCAAAATTTTGTGAAGCTTTTCCCTGATATTCGTTTTAATACATAGGGTTTTGAATGTGCAGGTCCTTCCAACCAGAAATACAACCCTTGTGACAACATTCGAAGAGGAACAAGAAATATACCAACATCGTACCAGTATACTTCTGGAGTGGCTAGAGGAGCTGGATGGCAAACTAAACATCCTGATGAGTCAAATAGTAACAGTTCTTATCTGTTTCCGGAATCATCTGTAATGAAAAGTTCATCAAGTGGGAAAAATTTATGTAAATTACCAAGTCATAATTATCAAAGTCACCATTCTCCAAGAAAATTAACAAGAACATTATCTCTCAGATCCACAGCTGAAGATAAGCTATTTTGCAATTCCCCGGTAGAAGAAAATATTTATAATAAATATTCAGATGGATTTCTAAGTGATAAACATCATCAGAATATTGATTTGCAGTTACCATCTGAAGCAATTTCTACTACTCCTTCTGGTTATAAACGGGAGAAGCTAAGATCATCCTCACGACAAAATTTAACATCCCTTTCACGTGATTTCAAAACTCCAGACACTCCAAGTGGCTATATCCTTCCACCATTACCTCAAAACTCTATTCCAGAGACTAAATGTAACAGTATCCCAAGACCAACGCATGTTAGTAGGATACCAGGTCAGGAAAGATTTAATAAAGGGGTAACAAAAAATATGCGGATTGACAGTTATCAACCACAGCCAAAGCATTCATCATCTCTTCCTAGCATTGTAGAGGGCCCAAAATCCTTAAAATATAAAGGAACTATGACAAGTGGAAACTTATCATTGAATTCAACAGAATCACAAGGAGCATATAGTCCTGCATGTAGCTCAGATATTAAGAAAATAAGTGATCAGAAATTAAATAATTCAGAGTATTCAGTGAATAATCCATCATTAATTAATAAAAATGCCCAAAGTCCTGAATGTAAAAGTGAATTGAAAGCATTACAAAATATATGTGATGGAGATGAATGTACAAAGAATAACAAAATTATTTCTTCACAGCATAAAGATACTCAGTCTTCAAAAACAATGAATTCAACTGTTAGTTCTCAGTCTCGATCTCTGAAACCGGGAAAACAGTCATTGATACCTAAAAGTTCTTCAGGTTCAAAGCAAGGAAAAGATAATGGCAGTGCGTCAGTTATTGAGTCTACAGACAAAGAGGATGGTACTGTACAGAAGAGGAGAATTTCTAGATTTCTGCGACCTGACTTTTTTGACACCCCTCCTGAAGAAAGTACATATGTGAAAGAAAGAGAAGCTAAGAAAGCAGCAGAAGCAGAAATAAAGAAAGCTAAGAGACTGGCTCGAAGAACATCTTCTATGCGAGAGACATCAAACAATAAGACTGATATTCATGATAAGAACAATAGTAATATACCTGAACGGTCTATGTCATTAAGTAAAAATGATAATAAGACTGGAAATACATTTCATAAAAGTTCTGAAATACATCTTGCAAATATGGAGAATCATAATGAAAAGATAAAACCAAATCCCAAAATATCAAAGAATCCCTTGTCCCATTCAGATGACAAATGTAATAAGAATCAAACATGGAACTCATCACAAAAGGGAGATGTTCTGAGAACATCTGGAAGTGGATTATGTGCATCTGCTAAAAGTAGAGTAGGAAAAGCTATTTCTTCACTTCAGGAACATAATTTCACACCTTGGGATAAGAAAATAGTTGCTACTGAATCAACGTATTTAAAACGTGCAGTTTCTGTTGATGATGTAAGCTTAAAAAGTCAAAGTTCTTTAATAAAAACTAATCCAAAGCTTGGCAGGAAAATCAGTTCAGTTTTGGGTTTATTTTCCAAAATGGATAATCCAGCTCTAGAAAATCAATATCTATCAAATACATCACAGGTTCAAAATGATGGAGAAATTGCCAAAAGTTACTGTGATCAGATACATTCTCAGAATGAAGTCAAAACATCTGTTCCCTCAAGCAATTCTTCGGAAAAAGGGAAAAATAAAGTAGAAGAGAAGAAGCAACCTTTTGGCTCAAACTTTTCCATAGGTGAAGCAGAAAATGGGATTAAAAACATGAAACAACCTAAGTCTCTGAAAGATTCTAAAAATAAAGTAGATTTAAAGAAGAATAACAAGAAAGTAGCTGCACAAGTAATTTCTGATGCTCTGTGTATCACAAAGGATCCATCAAAAAAAACATTAAACAGTAACCCCCCTGATTTCAAGAGCACTATTGCGTCAACTGAAAAAATTCAAGCACACAAAGGTAATGCTTCACATGAGCAAGATGTAAACAAAGATTTCTTGCCTTCAAATTCTTCACGATTACCAGCCCATACTGATGAGTCATCTAATATTTCAAAATATATTACTGACAATAAACTATCAGGTCCCAAGATTTCCTCAGTTGATAATGAAAATTGTGAACAACTTAGTCTACTTGTTTACAAAGAAAGTTCATTACCAGAAACAAATGATTCAAAATATTTCTCAAAAGTTCCAAGTATAAATTCTGAAAATTCACCTGCTGATGAAACAGAAAGTGTTGACTCATGGTGTGCTTCTTCAGATATTGATGCTCAAGAAAACCTAGGATTACCTGGAGATGATGATGACAAAGAATCTGAAAGTGTTGAAGATCGTATTCGCCGAAAAAGCTTTTATTCACGGTTTAATGATGTGAAGAAGAAAGGACGTAAAAAATCATCTCAGTTCCTCAAAGATTGTCGAACAACACTACTACCTACCAATTATCATAAAAATGATAATCAGGCATTCCTTCCACAAGGTAGTAACACTGGAGCAGTAAGTAAAAAATTACCAGTGCCATCGCATACAACAGAAACTCACAAAGATCTGGAAGATACAAATAACCTTTCAATAAGTTCCCAACAGAATTCCATGCCAGAAAGTAATAATACAAATGAAGTATGTAGCCTAGAGGGGAAAGAAATAAGTTTTGAGAAAAACAGAATATTGGATAATGTTTCGAATGCAGCAAATGAAAACACTTCAAATACACGTGCGTTACTAAGACCAGCTGCTTTTGCACAAAGTGTTCTAAAGAAAACACCTTCAGTAAAAGGAAAAATGCAAACACAGCATCAAGATGGAAGTACTTTAATTCCGAAACTCAGTAATCCAGTCTCAGGTGCATCTAATACAGTGCTTACTTCTGAAAATACCAAACAGAAAGAAGAAATGGCTACTTCCTGAAATTTCAAATAATAAACAGGTATGTCCATTACAATGCTAAAGAAATTACAAATACTTCTCAAAATTATTTCCATGTGTTTGAAATTTATATAATATAGTAGAACATTTTGAATAGCCCAACCATTTTTTGTTACGTAGGCCTAGTAGAGAAATAATATGTACTTTGTAAATAGTTTGCATTTCTTCTTATATGAAAAAATATGCTGCCAATACTTCAAAACTATAACAATTCACATAAGCACTTTTGAACAATTATTTCGCTACATATGTTAAGAGGTAACTTAATATTTTTTCAACTCAAAAGACGCTTATTGTTCATTTCTACTTACATCTAAGTTATCATATTAAGCACTATCCAGTTTACAGTCTATTTTTAGCACTTTACATGATAAACATAAATAGTCCTGTTTTTTTGAAAATTTGTTCTTTTCTGGATCCACAATTAGCTTATGAAGCATTTTCTTATTCAACCTCAATTTAGCATTTTAAAGTAGATTTTAGAAAGAATTCATCATTTAGATTAATATTAATCATGAACAAGTAGCAGATATAAGAGGATTTGAAAATGTGATGATATTTCAAGCCATGGAGCTGGTGAAATAAGGAAAAAGTTGGTTATTCCCTCTCAAATTATTGACTTTGAAAACTTATCTCAGTGGAAATATTTAAATTATATATTAAATATCTGTATAATTCATCTGTCACATTCACTGCAATTGACTCCCCATTATACTGCACATTGGCTACCCACTTTATTTTTCATTGGAAAACTTTTTCTTATACAGTTTTATTTTGTATTGGAAAAGTTTCTGATACAGTGGGTACTTTTGTGATTTTGTGAACTAATAGCTACTGTTGCTATTTTCCTTCTAGATGAAATATCATTACAATAAATATAATTTTAATGTAGGGGGCTGTAATCTAATCGTAATTAATTTACATACCTGTTACTCGTAACATTTATACCGTCTTCACTGAATAAATTAAATTGATTTTAACTTATTGTCATGGTATATTAGCAGAACCTATGTGTTTCTTAATTTAGCTTTGCTACTTTTTATATTCTTTCTATCTTTTCAGGAAGTCATTGAGACAAGAATATATTATATATATTTACTATATCACAAAACTATTTTCTCCTGTCCATTCACATTACTCAGAAACATATGATCTGGCATTTTAATATGTTTTCACACATGAACATACAGTAACAAAATAATTAAAAAAATATGTAACTTACTTTAAGGAGAAGTATTTCCAAATATTTTATATTATTGTGAGATGTAAGGACTGTTGTATTGTAATTGAGATTGAGAATGGATCTCAGAATATGCCATTAAGTAAATGTATGTAATGTCAAGAAATGCAAAATTACACATATGTTTCATTTCTATTATGCACAGGTACTCATTTCTTGGAAAACAGCCTGTTAGGCCTAAATATTACCAGGATAAAAGCTTTTTTGTTTTATGACAATATGAAATAAATTTGTTAGCATGTTTTTTGACTAAATATCAAAACTTCAATGTAATTTTGAAGAATATATATGGAAAATGTAAATAGTATTGTGTGGAAGAAGAAGAAGGAGAAGAAGAAGAAGAAGAAGAAAAAGTTAAAATGCATGAAATGTTATGAGAGTGCTCTTCATAACTAATACAAGACAATCATAAATTTGAGCTTCCAGATTTCACTATGGAATGTATTGTATGTTTTATGATTCATTGCCATGATTTTCTAATTATTTTAATTATGCAATCACCTCATTTTAACTATAAATAAGGCTGTGCTATTTTCTTGCATTATTGACTTTTATTAAGAGACTTCCTGTGAAATATTTCATTGGAAGAAAAGGTCTTGTGTCAAGTGACAGTCTGACTTTTTCTATTCAAAAGTTTCCTTATTACAGTAGAGTAAAAATATTATTCCTTTGAATGATTTGCATATATATGAAATGAGAGAATGTTGAATGCATGAAATCTCTTTACTTCTTCTTTACCTTAGTTTCTTTACACATGAAAAGTATTTCTCAAAGTTGATTCATGCATCTTGAAATATAATTTCCAATTTTCTTGTCTCTACTCTAAATACAAATGCATAGTGAATGTCTAAGCTAAATTATGATTTTCTTGTTTGATGAATTCTTGGAATAAATAGTGATATTAAGACTGGAAATGAATGTAAAGTAAGTATGACTTTGTAAAGAAAGTCAAATGAATGTATCAAAATTAACATGTAACTTTCTGTCTGAGAAACTGTCAATATTTATTTCCAAAAATAATACGTGTGAATAACAAGATATTGGTGTGAATAGAGATACTGAAGTGGTAGAACCAAAGATATTGTGATATATTTCCAATTTGTGCTATGACTTAGGAAAATCCTACTGCTACATATACATAACTTCTATTTTCAAATATGTTATTGAGATTCTATTTAAAATTATAATTTCATTACTTTTTGAAAGTAATTGCACTATTAATTAAATAATATGTAAGGCAATCCATGATTTAGTTTTTTAAATAACAAAAAGAAATGTCAAGAATAGATATATAAATATAATTGTAGACTAAACATAGTTTTGCATTTTATGCATAAGTGATGATTTCCTATGATCATGTTGTCAGGGTATATAATACAACTTGTGCTAGGAAGATTTACCAACATGCTGTCAACATGAGCTATATATATATATGTGTTATTTATTTGCTTTTTTATATAAGTGGTTGCCAATATATTCTGATTCTGGCGTTGGACTACAGAAGCTATTGTTATAAAAGAAATGAACATGAAAAGTTTGCAGTTACATTGAAGGAGGTATGCTATGGATCTCGTGTATAATATATATATAATCTGCTACAAATACTTCCAACAATTCTCAAAAAGTTACAAACTAAATTATATAGAATTTTGTAAAACTTTATTAACAGATCTTTTTAAAGAACTTTTCAGTATGTTATTTTATCAGATTTATAATATTAATAATTTGGTTCCACTTCTGTTTGGTCAGATTCCAGTGTTGTTTTTATGCTAAATGTTTCTGTGAACTAAGTTCAGTAGTACATGGATTGACCTGACATTGTTATTGAAATGTTTCTAAAGTATTATTTTTGTCTATGGGTGGTCATTAAAAATATTATTTTGGCTTGACAAATTACATGTTAGAAATCTCTGAAGATTACCTTCCTCTGTTACAAAATCTACAAAATATTGTTTTGTAGATGTGATGAAAATATTTATAATAACAATTTTGTAAAATCTATAATTTTATGATTTTCAATATTAAATTTTATAGTTGGAACTTTATTATTTTGATGTTAACCTTTCATTCCTTTTTGTTAATGTTGTGATTAAGTAAGTTGTCTTTTTGACAATGGGCATTGTATTGTGTTGTGTTCGATGAAAAAGAATCACTGAGTGCTTACATCTTTTATTCGATTTACGACATGAATTAGTACTTATTCTAATTAAAGATGTGAAGCTTTTCTTATGCCGTTGCTGCTGATGGAAGGTACTGATGAAGTTGTTTTTTTTTGTATGTCGCAACGATCTTAACGTTCAAGTACAAACAAAAAAGTTCACTTTCTTTTCAAATATTTTTTTGTAATTGTGAATCAGTTGCCTTTCTTATATTTTTGGTACATTGTTTCCGATTATAATTTTCTTTCCTGAATATGTCATTGTACTTTGACACATCATTACTTTCTTATTATACTAAAAGTAACGAAAATAAAGAATACTGTATTACAATTTTTCTACGATTCTAGGTGAAATTTTTGCTTCCTGTGAAGATTTACCTAATCTGTCAAGAGTGAAAGTGTATTTGCAAAGTAGGATTAGTTTAATTCATGACAAAAATATTTGTTGTAGTAAAAGACCAATAATAAACATAAAATTAATCATCAGTTTGTTTCTATCATTGAATTAAAATTATAAAATTTATGTACATAAATGTTAAAATTTTAAAAGTTATTTACAAAGTCACAACAATCATTGTTTGGAAGGAAGATTATCTTCCTGAAGAAATCCCAAAACAATATTCATATGTATTGAAATGTTGAAAATGATATAAACATGCAATTTTTGAAAAAAGTTTGGTCATAAACAGTGATTGTTGTTACTAAGTGAATTTGTGTCACTACATACATAATTTTTTTAATTTTAATTTCATGACGTAAACAAACTGTTGTAAAATTTTGTCTATTCATTATGGATCTTAAAAACTTAATCATTAAAGCAGCTCAAGAAACATTAGGGAGAAGGCATAAATGGAGAAATACCTGCGGTCTATAAATTTGGAATTGAGAAATAAAACAATAAAGGAAAAAAAGGAAGCATATCTAAAATTTTCACAAACTATATCACAAGATCGCTAACACAATTATAAATTCAAATGTGCAATAGCAAAAAAAGTAAGAAAATTAAAAAGAGAAAGTTGGGATAATTACATAAGCAATATTGAATACAATGTTCATGGTGGTTAGACATGACCTATAAGAGACATTGTACATCTGAATAATATCAGCACAGAAGATTGATTAGAATATTTTACTAATCTTAAGACAAACCATACAAGTGGAGATATTTTAAGGAATGACTACCAAACTTTCGAACCAGTAAATGATACTGAACTTATAGAATGTAATGAAATGGAAAGAATTCTAAATTCGTTCCTTAACCCTAGGAAGAGATGGAGTAAACATATAACTGCTAAAATATGCTCCTAAGGCAATTAAACCACACCTTCTGGATATATTGAACTTGTACTGGACAATTTACAGTATCCCACAAGAGTGGGAAGAATCAACAATCATTCCAATCCATAAAAAGGAAGATTGTTCAAATCTGAATAATTATAGAGGGATTAGTTTGCTAAACACAGCCTATAAACTTTATGTTAAAATAATCACATGCCGACAAATGTAATAAGTGAAGTTAAACTAAGAGAAGAGCAATCAATGCTTCAGGAAAGAAAGATCTTGCTCAGACTGTGTTTATATCCTACAGAATATTATCCAAAAAGGAAGGGAATTCAATCCCCCAACATGGATTGGCCTGCGAAGTGGCCATGCGGAAATGCATTCGGGCGGCGGCGATGCGACAATGCATTCGCTGGCGTCCCCCCGTGAGTCAAAGCAACTCGCCCTTGCCCCAACCTCGGTAAGGCCCACCTACTTGTCATCTCCCTGATCGGAATCGGAATGCCAGAGTTAACGTTTTGCATTTGCCTCCTCAGCTTCGGGGGTCACGTGGGTAACGCTTCTTTTCCCCCGCGATTGGTGAGCGCACGTCACCGGGCTCGGAGATAGCGGCGTTCGTATTTCCCTGTGAGTCATCTGATGCGGCCGGGCGTCGGTTGTGCCGAGACCATAGGGCTGCATTCCTCAGGGTCCCCGACGCTCCGAACACGCTTGCAGGTAGCGGAAAACTGCACGTTTCCTGGTATGTTACGCAGTAACGTTATATTCAATAAATTATTAAACACGCGTCGCAACCTGACGCGTGCGATCGCCCCATTACAATAGTTTGCAGTTTACAGAATTCAATTTTTTGATGACTATGCTCCGAAATTTGTGAAAGAAAAAATCGTAATTTAAAAATTAATTTTCTACATATTTTTTTGAAAATTAATAATTCCAAATTCGACAGAACTTCTTTGTGGAAAAATATATTTGAAGAAAATCCGCATATATATGAGAATTACTTTATAGTAATCGAGTAATTTGCATCCGTTCGTCATTTACTGAAAATTAGTCCAGCCTCTAGATATCTTACCAAGGAAAGAATTCCGGGAGTATTTTCTGAATGGTTATATGTTTTTAGAGTGCTGAATTCGAACTTTATGATTTCCACTTCCGAAAGGTCACCTTCACGGAGGAAATTGCATAAATCCGTAAAACTTAGCACTTTTTTCAGTTATTCGCTGGTCTCCAAAACTATGCGTTTTATAGAACGAATGTCGATACAAATATGAAGTTCATAAAATTTCCTACAAAATAAAAGTTTTATTTTATTTTTATGGAAAACAATTTAGGTACTAGAGCGCACTGGAAACCGTGGATTTTTGTCCCTTTGGCCGAAACGGACGAATAGCATTCTTCCGCCCTCCTACCTCGCGGCGGTGCTCTATTTCACTTCATCATGCTCGAAAACAACTATTGTGAATGAATTATAAAAAATGTAGTGGCAATGTTCTGCTCTATACACTATACTGATGGCCTATTTGTACTAACTATACGTTTTGTCAATATACGCTATGTCATGACTTTAAAGTAAGAAAATTAAAGAGGAAATTTGTGGAATGCAACAGAAATATTGAAACAAATAAACAAATTGCATCAGGATATTTGAACGATTTTTAATGAATTAATCGAAAAGTGAATGAAAAAAGTTTTACGTATTATGCGAGCTGAAACGTTGCAAGTTATTATAAAAAGAAATTATATAATGTAATGAAATGAACAGTTATAGCATTTTCTCTTATGAAACCTCACATTTTTGATGCTCCTGGACAAAGGTCACATTGATTCTGATATAAAAACGTCTTTCTTCAACTGTAAATGGAAGCGTATAGCGTGAGAAAATGATTTTAAAACGTCCATTTTGAGCAGCAGCGTACAAAACGAAAGAAAATATAATAGATAAGTGGGTTTGTGAAGTAATAATTGATGTTATTGATATGATTGTTTAAGATTTTTTTTCGTTTGTGTCTGAATGTGGATAGTACAAGCTGGGGGAGTCGTCACGGGGAATATAAGGTCCAAGTTGGTCACACCGGCTTAAGTGGATCAGGGCTTGATGTCACTACTCTGACCCTGAGGTTCTAGAGTTCCAGTCTCGACGGTGGCAAGATTTTGGACACTAACTAAATAGATAAGTCGAATTCAGCCGCTTCCTAAAGGAGCATTCTAGCGGCCGGCTGCTCTAATCGGTGGTATTCCGTGGTTTCTCTGATCAACACGAGGCCAATGCCGAAGAAGTGCCAAACGGACCAAAGACAAAGCGCAATCTTTCCTTCCTCTTCCTTGCCCTTACACTTACATGCACTACACTACCACAAATTCCGGACGACCTGTCGGGAGCTTAGAGTTGGTCCCGGCTAGGGCTGTGCTCCGCTAGTGGGAGATACCTGGTTATGGAAACACTGCAAGCTGACGAGTATCTACTCGGAATCTTGCGTCGGATCTTGCCAGCCAGCGGGAAAAGGTCACCACCACTTCACCTACCAATCAATGCAAGTTGGTCAACTTGGATAAGTGTGAATGGCGATTTCTCAACTGGGAAATAAATTATTTTAGTGAAAATCTCTTCAATGTCATATAAGAAATATGAAAAAATCTGATTCAGTGTCGTATTGTCAAGGTGGTTGATACAGTAATGCTTTTCTATTCATTGTATGTTATTTGTGATATTGTGCGAAATAGTACTGCGCAATATGTCTAAAAATGTACAAATAACCCCAATGTGTTTTGTTACATGTCGGTAATTTGTTGTGAAAATCCAAAGGCACAAAATGTGTTGAACTTTGGCTGCATGGTTGGAGATCAAGATTAGTCTTTTGCACTACATCTGTGTTGGGGCATATGTGCAAGTACTTTGCGAAAGTGGCTGCAAGGTTTACCATCATCAATGCCTCTTGCAGTTCCAATGATATGGCGTAAACAAAAATATCACATCTCTGACTGCTATTTCTGTTTAACCAAAGTGCAAGGTTTTTCTGAAAAATCCAAGCCAAACATTCAGTGCCCAAACCTAGCTTCAGTCATGAGACCTATTCCTCATGCTGGTTACCCTATACCTAAGTCAGCAAGTGATTGGACGAGTGATGAAGACAGTCTTCCGACAGTGTAAACGACACAGCAACCAATGAACACGATCTTGAGTTATCTGGAAACATACTCAACGTCACCTCATCTGATTACACAGCAAGAACGTAATTCTCTTTGTAGGGACTTAGGGCAGAGTCGGAGTTGACTTCGCGTTTAAAAGGTTGGAATTTACTTCCTAAATGTGATAAAAGTTAGTACCTCATCTAGGACGGGCAGCGTGACTTTGAAATTTACTTCTTTGAAACCAATTACTTTGTATATGTTAATAATACAGGTGCTTTATTTGGAGCTCTGAGTCATGACCACAATCCGTATAAGTCGAGACTATTCACTTATTCACTCAAATTAAGTTTGAAAGCAGTGCTCCTTCATAATGGCAATACATATCCGTCAGTTCCAATCGGCTACTCAGTTTACAAGAAAAAGACTCACGAAATTATGCGTATGTTACTGAGTCACATTAACCAGAACAAATGCGAGTGGAAGCTGTGTGGAGAGAATTTGGCCCAGTGATAAGCAAGGGGGGCAAGTGTTCATCAAGATATTGCACTGATTGAGACTGTTTGTGGGATGGCGGAACTGCAGTATGTTGGCAGAATATTGTTGGAATCTCTATAGAGAATCTTGTAATTGTGAATACAAAAGAGAAAGATCAAAAAACTCGTTTTGAAGTACTTCAAATGTTCAAATATGCCCCGAAAGTATAAAATATTCGTATTATTGAAAATAATATATATATTTTTAGAAATGGTTCTACTTTCATATTCTAATTTGTCTTATTAAAGACAAGAAAAATCACATAATTTGATTCAGAGGTTAAAAAACGTTTGAAATTTACATTATTTTTTCAGAAGGGGTGGTGCCTAGTAAAAAATTATATTTTGAAATATTTTGATGTAAAAATGTTGGAACCTATGGCAACCTATGGCTGGACGGGAAAGAAACGCTAAGGCATGTGACGTCATAGGTAAAATCAGACGTGAGCTACGTAAATTGAATATTTAGAATAATTAACGTAATTCTTTGAATTAAATACGTTTATTCGGCAGTTTTAGTGCGCCTACATTTCCACTTAAGATATTCATAACATTATACAATACGAACCATACATGGATATCACCACCGTAGTACAAAATATAGTCAAAACATGTACAACAAAACTGAGAAAACAAGTTATTAGATTTACAAGAGAATGAAACAATGAATGCAACATCAACAACGTATTGTGACGTTTCGCGCTGTCACGATTTAAAAACGCGACCTCCGCAGTCACACGCGGGGTGATTCGGACCCTGGCCCACAGGGAGCGCAGATCGCGGTGAGAGGGCAGGCAAGTAGGGCAGCGGGGAAGTGAATTTGGGCATAACGCGGTATTTTGGCATTCACGGTAGTGGATTTTGAGATTAATGTGCTAATAGGACGCGGGATTTGAGTGGCGGCAGTGGTTAAGTAAAGCCTCGCTGGGCCCGCTTGATGTTAGCTGCAGAGGTATTGCGAGTTCCGTGGAGAATTCCAGTGCGTAGTGACTGTGTCCAGAACTCATAGAGCAATGAAAACATCGTTTCTTCCGCGCGGCCGTCCCGATGCTTTGAAGAGCTGTGGGCCTCATTCCGGGGCCGTACCGCTGCTCCAAAACGCAAGGTAGTGTGGAGCCGTGCATTGAAACCCGAAACCTGGATTGTTACCTCTCGGAGCCACATTGTCACCGCCGAACGGGAGATTGCTGCTTGTTGTGAGAAAGTGGAGGCCAGCGGAAGGACAAAGGTCGGTAATAATTTTTTTCTTTCGAGAACTCAGCAAAGAAGCCGAGGAATGCTCGGGTCCCCGTATCGGAAACATCCCGCAAAAACTGCCATGTTCTTCAAATTGTTCTGCACTAAAAGTGTATTATGACACACTCATTCATTCATGAAAATGTGAATTCAAAGGATTGCGAAACAGGACAAGAGACTTGTAAGAAGTGCGTATCTTTTGTGCTCATGCGATCAGCTTATTCCGTTGTACTTTGAAGGGTAAGATGTTGAGGTTAAAATTCAAAGATTTTTCCTCGAGTTGGTCAGAACTTTACAGCACTGAAATATACATGACGTTTACCAATACTTACTTTAATTGCAGACAAAAAAGAAAAGCGGTGTTCCGCTATTAATGGTTAAATAATCTATTAAAAAAGACGACACTTTCATCATATACGGGGTAAGATGACGAATGGAGACCACACGCCGATGTACCCTCATGCCCTAGGGCGGAAGCACCCCCGCACACGTGCGCTTGCACAGGACGGACTTCGCTTTGCACCCGCATTCCTCTGGGTGGCCATACGCGCCCCATTCGCGTTTCTGAGTCCCCTAGGCAACCTGCCTTCGCATGTGTGAGCGAGCCGCGCCTCCGTCACCGCGGCGGCGGCTGGCCAATGTAATTTTGTGAATTGTAATTTAGTAAATTTTTGAAAGATCTCTCACGCCGTTAATATGCACATTTCCGGCAATACGGATACGGATTATTGTATTTGTGAGTTAAAGGTCTTCAAATTACTTCTAATGAAGTTTTTCGAAAATTCAAAACTTTTCTGTGAAAAAGAGCTTCAAATATCGAATTTACACAAGCGCTTAAGCGCCATTTTCTTGAAAATGGTTCCCAAATGTTCAAAGAAAACGACCATTCAAGACGAGGTTTTACTGTTATTTAATATTCGTAAAATAATATTTCTGTTCTACAATTAAGTAACTGAAAAATTAAGAAAATTGCAAAAAATATACTTAGGGCGGCAATAGAAGGCAGCTGGCAAGAGTTTGTGGCACGTTCGTATAGCTAGTCGATACCAAAGGAAATAGAAAATGAATACCGGAAAGTCTGTGCCATTCTGTAGCACCACTAGAGTATATTTAGTACTATCCATAATAAATGTTCCAAGAAAAAAATTGGAACCGTTTTAGAGAAACTCTTGCTTTTTTAAAAAACAAAACAAAAAAAAACTATCATATTGCACGCAATTTTGCGCGAAAACGACTAAAATTTTCAAAAAGTCTACCAGACCGTAATGAATGAACTCAGTATGAAGAACAAATTGTATTTGGAGGAAAACTATTTTCAATTTTGTAGTTGCAGGAAGACACCGAAAAAATTCAAACTTTTGAAATTTTCGAAAATTCAGAGTTAGCCTTGAAAATCGAACCTGTGACACGTTTATAAGTGTATTTTACTCTATTCTTACAAGATATTTAAAGAAAAAAAATTGAGCCGTTTTTGAGAAAAGTTTCAAAATCTCCGGGGAACTTCATGTAAAGTATCCCCAAATTTTAAAGAATGTTTTTCAAAATATCATACTTCAATTCAAATCAAAATTTGACTCGAGCCAGATGGCCAGCGGTTTCTTCAATATGGAAAAATATCCTACGCATTGTTTAGGCACCAGTAGTGTTCACAGACAACGGACGGACTGACGTTTTGCCGTCATTCAATCTTCCGATATCAAGGACCCACTAAACATGGATTCTTACATCACCACGTGTAAGAGGCATTGTTTTCTATATGTAGCAACTGGATTAATCCACTTTTTCGTTACCAGGGCCTTGTAATAAGAGTTTTTCTGCCGAAAATTCGCCGTTTTTTTTTTCGCGCAGCATTACATAACTTTTTCTCTACTGCGTAAGCGGTGGCTAGAACGTTAAGTTAGTTGTCACGTTTGAGGAGTTCGCAGGGCAACCACCACGCTGAAAGCACATATTGACACCTTTCTGCAACTTCACGTGTTCGAAATGTGCTAGTACAATTTTAAATGAATTTGAAATTTGAATTTTAAATTTGTGTATCGTGCTCCATTCAAAGTATTTTCGAGAAAAATTGATCCCATTACTTCTTCATCCACTTTACCACGCCATACATTCACTCTATTGAAAGTGCCACTGTTTGACTGCGATCTAAATCTGAAATAAATCTGATAAGTAACACAGCAAGAAGAAAACTAAAAAAAACTACAAAGACCAACAGTATGATAATTTTGTTCATTCCTTAATCACTAACAATTCTTTATGGCTTTTCACAAGAAAAATACGAAGTCAAAAAGCCACCATTCCCCCACTAGACACAATCTGAGGGCAAATGTTGAAACTAGAACAGAAAGCAGAAAAGTTTTCGCCGCGCTTTCGCGCCGTGCAAAACCACACCCTTCAAACTCCACAGTCCAAACCCTACAAAAGTTCATCACCAATCCTCAGTTCAGAAACCTAATCCTACCCCACCACCATATCTTCCGAAATCCCCCCGACACACAAGGAAAAAACACTCCTCAATATCCTGCAACTCCCTCCTCCCATAACCTAGGCCAAAGGGTGGACACAAAAGAACCGACAAAAACGACATAAAACAACGGACTAAATACTGACCCACGTCGAACCAAAGACAAACACTGACTATTGCCAATCCCTCCTATATCCTACCCCATTCCCCTCCTAAATCCATTCCTCTCCCTTTCCCCCACCCCCAAAACCTCCTAACAAAAACAATCCGTCACGTCCCTACACGGGCTCCCAATCCCCGTCCCTGAACGGGGGAGAGGGGTTGCATAAAATCAGCAGACCACCAGACAGAGAGACAAAACATGGACGAAGAGTCTCATTAGAGACATGCGTACCACACAAAACAAACTCAAGATCCTGTCCGCTCCTATCCCGAAACGTGGGCCCGTTTGCAATTCAGAGCCAGCTGCACCGCACTGGACTCACCCAACATCTCCCTCTGCGCCAGTTGTCACCCGCGTTCCGAGACACGCCCACCTCGGCCCTTGAGGAGAGCCCGCCTCTGGTGGCCTTCCCCTTGCCGCCAAAGGACTGCCCCCGCTCCCTCGCTGGCCTTCCGACATGTGTGGTCCAGCTGGCCCATTGGCACGACGTTACAATAGCCACACACCACCAGTTCGCATCAGAACACATCTACACCGCCTTTCAGAGAAAACATCATACTGTAGACCTCTTTCTAGATGGTGCCCAAGCACTCGGGCGGATCTGGCACATAGCATTGACCCACAAACTCAAAGAAATGGCCACACCTTTTTATTTTATCCAAATAATCCCCAACTTCCTACAAGATAGAACCTTTTCGGTCATAGGGAGTCACCACCGATCAAATCCTCAAACTGTCAAAGCCGCGGTACCACAAGGGTCGCCGCTTTTCTCAACGTTATTCAACTTGTACATGACAGACTTACCCTAACTCAACTCAATAAAAATAGCGCAGTTTGCCGATGATACTGGAATCTGTGCATTCGACCATTCACTAGAACGTACTAAAACCCAACTTCAATTATATCGTACCTTCTAGACAGCTGGGCCTTCAAAATAAAATAAAATTAAATCCAAACAAAACTGCTGTAAAAATATTCACTTGAGGCCATGTAACCCGCCCACTCCACTTCCATTACATCAGGAAGTAATTAACTGGTACCGGCATAACAAACAAATATCTAGGGTTTTTAATGCATACACAATTAAACTGTAAACGGCATATAAACAATAAAATATTACAAACTAAAGCTCCTCTAACTAAGCCCAATAATAAACAGGTCACCAAACTTCCATACAACACAACCTATTTAAAACCATAATTGAGGGTGACAGCGCAATAGTGGCCTATCCCACATTTTTAGGAAATTGCGTTCTCTGTGTTAATCACATCTTAATCTCCCTAACTTCAACGTGTAACAGTTTCAGCATGTTCGCGTCGATAGTTTTCAAGTTATAATTACAAAAAGAACTGTTGCACTCAGCTTACGATTACATTTCTTTGTGCAATAGTGGCCTAAGCATAGGCGATGCTGTTTTACACAAGATGTAATCCACCACAAATGTTTAGTCAGTGGTCATTCTTACATAATATCATAATATGAAAACACAAATGAGTAATTTTGCCAATAACTTCATCAGCCATTTTCTCCAAACACAGGATCTGGGGCCACTATTGCGCTGACACCCTCAATTATACCACTCTTATTATATGCTTGTCCAGTTTGAATTAATGCTGCAAGATCGAACACAAACGAACTACAGATCGTTCCAAACCAGTTTCTCCATACAATTAAAAACGCATCATAGTTTATTTCCAACCAACAGCTGCCCAATGAATTCCAACTCGAAACTATAGAAAACCACATCACGTATCTCTCCACCCATTTTTTACCATAGCTTATCTCAAATCACAAGAATACAACCCCTCCGGTTAGACAGAAATTCCATTCATGATACTCGTATTAAAAATAGATTTCCTTTCTTATACCTTTCATACAAAGTTTTCCGAAATGTTTCTTTTCTGAGGTCTTCCCATAAAGGATTACTCCCCTCAAAATATGACTTTCAGAATTAAGCTATTAGCATTACGTTTGTATTAAGCCAACAATACAAGTGTAGAGTGTGAACTGAACTATGTAAAACCTGAAAATGTTAATAATAATAAGAGCATTATGGCTCATAATTTCGCGACTGAATTTAATTACAATTAATTTAAGGTCTGCTAGCTTGAATATTATTTCTACATATAGAGATATTGCGTTCTTCTGCAATGTTACTGATAGTGGACCTACTAGTTCGGACCGTCTACCATTACGCCACTAGAGTTAACATACGGCGTGCGTATTATTACTCGCGCAACTTTTCTTGAATGATTGATAGAAGAAATGAGGGAAGAGTGGGGGTATTAGTTAAGTAATCAGCCACTAGATTTTATGAAGCAATGACAATCTCTGGAATATCAGACATACCTTCCCAACTTTCTCAATAATTTGTTCTTTCTCAGGAACTCGAGGTACCTTCTGTGATGGATCTTCATCTGCTTCGGCTATTTATTTAGCTTTTTTGGAGAAAATTACGGACAGGAGTTTTCGTCTTCAACGGAAAGTAGTTTCTATTTGTCTTCACCTGTTTATTGTGTCTGAGAGGGGAAAGCAAGGTCATCGTTCAAGAAACGTTGTGCGAGTAATACTTGCTACGAGTGTTCCAATCATTTAGATATTGCAGCAGTACGTACTTTTTCAAGTCGAGTTCTTCTTTCGTCTTCTTGCAGTAATTGTCCAGTTCACAAACAGGAATAGATGAAAGCAAGGAAAGTGTTTGGAAAAAATTCTCTATGGTACATAAGAAACATTTTCGAGAAGGAAAAAGATGTACGAAATACGATCGACATAACAGCACCTTTTATTGACAATTTACAAAAATAGACAATAAACAACGAAACTAAGATATTTAATTCACAGCACCATCGTTATTTTAAATAACTGCAGTCTTCAGATTTAGGACAGTACTTTCTCAGAGCATTTTAAAATCTGATTATGAAAAACGGTAAATTTAACCATCTGCAATAAAATATCTTGTATAGTCTAGAGATTAAATGACATTCAATCGAGTTTAAATTTCCAAGTCATATGCATACCTTAATGTGAAAAAAATAATATAGACATTTCAAACAGATAAGTATGAACATTTATCGAACTTTCAACGATAAAATTAATACTCCAACTTTAGCCAAATATACTTTTTCTGACAATTTTTGAGAAAACCTAGAATTTCAGACCCTACAAAGGGAATGTTTCACATAGTTCACGATTAAGCGTCTTAAAATTATAACATGCATAAGTTAAATTGCTCATTTAGTCTTTGAACAATTAATTCAGCAATTGCCAGGGAAGATGTGGCGCCGGGGGAAGGAGCATTGCGGCAATGAAGAACGCGCTTTCCAACTTCAGTCTTCTCATTTAAATCGAAGACAAAGTCATCAACAAGATTTCCCTTGCTGTCCAGGGCTTGGGCACGCACTCCAGCTGGTCCTCTGCAAGAAGTCGTAAGCATAACTACAAACTTTATTCGTCTATCTAATGCATTATTTAGCTGTACATAGAAACATCAAACGGACGTGGTACAAAAATATTATACCTTTACTTTTACGTCATTTCATTAGAGGACATGATGTAGTTGAGACTATTATGTAGTTGAGACAGACTGAGTAGTTGGATGGTAACGTTCATTCTCAGTAGGAAGTTACTCTCCAACAACACAGTCTCATCTATTTTTAAACTTAACGGAGGGTTTGCAGACGTGACTGACACCCACAAGAAGACACTGACCAATCAGGACACAGTCATTATCATAGGACGGTAGAATAACATTAATTTGGACGGCCACTTTACATCTGAACAACATGTAAACAAATTACTAAGTGCCGCCCAAAATACTAACATTGTAGTCTCAACTTTGCACTTCTGGTACAACAGACCAACACTATGCAGCGAGATGAAGCACACAATCAATCGACGGAATTAAATGTGAATTTCGTTGAAAATGTTCTTGACATATCTGTCTTCCTACACTAAAAATTATATTACTTCGCATCTACAGTTCTCCAACAAAGATACCAGTGTATTATATTAAGTTCTTAAAAAAACTGGAGATAACACTAAACAAAGTCAGCAATCGATCTTTTCTACCCATTGTTGTATGCGAAGATTTTAACATTGGTTTTCTGGTCGACTCTTGCGAGAAAGAGCAGTTTCTCAACTTAACTCATTCCTTCAGTTTAGATATTACAGCAAATGTACTTATACAGATCACGCTAAATTCAAAGAAGGCTATCGATCAAATAATAATTAACAAAACTACTACTCCAAATGATATTGAAACAAAAGATTTAGGAGATAGCTCTGAAGAAGGCTACAGCAAGATGGCCGAAACGTCAGTACAATTGACCGAGACGCGGCTCATCCTAGATAGCCAAGAATGCATCGACAAGACCGGATAGCCAAGTGTTGCCGTCCATCTATTTTTCGGTATCAAGGTCCTACAAATCATAGATTCTGATTACACAACATGTCAGGGGAAGTAATATACTATATAAAGGAACACACAACACATCTTTCTGTTACCAGACCTGCAATAAGTGTTTTTTGTCGAAAATTCATCATTTTTCAGCGCACAATTACAATACTTTCTATCCTTACGAAGTAAGTCGAGAAAGTAAAAAACAATTACTCGTCTCTAAATATTATTACATCTACGATTTCATATTTTTCGACTAAAGAAATGCGCGAGAAAGAGATAAAAATGAGAAGAAGAACGAAAACCAATCTCCCGTTGAAATATTTCCTTGGAAAGAGGACGACGATTTCTTCTTCGCCTTGTCGCAGTCATTGATGATGGAACAAGTGGACAGGCATAGTGGACATTCAACGCTATTGGAGAAATGAAGAGAGGGTCATGAAAGATCCAGCCGTGGTCCACATCCCCCAAAACGAAACCAAAGATACCGCAAAAATCGACCCTACAACTTTTACTTTCTCTCATATTGCTTAAGCAGTATAGAGAGCGTATTGTAAGCATTGTGTTGCGGAAAAAACTATTCTTGCTACTAGAGCACATACATTCTCACATTATTTCCAACTTTGCAATTTTTGAAAATTCAGCGAGTTCAACGAAAATGAGATTTGCGCCATTGTTTTAAGCGTCCCTTGTTCTATCCGTGAAAACATTTTTAAGAAAAACATTGGAGCGGTGTTTGAGAAAATGTTTTCTTTATAATATGCATCAAAGCCATGAAGAAATTTCGCGAAAAAACTAGTTCTCACAAAATATGTACAGAACCTTTTTTAAAGATCTGATATCATTTCAGACAAACATCTCTATCTTCAAATTTTAGTTCTACAATGTTATGTTTTTGCAATTTTCGAAAATGCAGAGAATTCGCCTGAAAGGGCAATAACACCATTTTTCTGTTCTTTGAACATACGAGGAGAAAATTAAAAGATAATAAATGGAGCCAAGTTTGAAAAAAATAATTATTTATCACTCGGTATATTTCACACATTACACGAAAACTACTCATAATTTCTCAAAATTGTACATATTGTTTCTGTTTTTGAAGAACAATTTTAAAAAAGAACAAAATCTCTATTTTCAATATTATAACTACAGGCCGATGCAGCAAAAATGTTGAACTTTTGCAATTTTCGAAAAATCAGGAATTTTAACTAAAATATGACCTACACCATTCTTTTAAAAGTTTTTGCGCTATCCTAGGGCAAAACAAATAAAATAATTTAGACATTTTCGATAAATTTTTGAAAATGTAATTGAGGCTTTATGTAAAGTACCACCAAGTATGAAATTATCCGTTACTAAATATCCGATTATATATACGACAAAAAAAATTTTAAAAAATTGCAGCAGTTTTTGAGGAAATAAATGTTTAAAAATTACCTACATTTCTCGCAATATTACGTGAAAACTACTCACACTTTCGAAAAATAAACGTATGACACATGAACTGATTTCAACATCTGTGTTTGAAGGGTAGACGTCATTAAGGGAAAAGTATGTAATTTCAATATTGTAGTTTTAGGAAGTCGCCGAATAAATTTTGCTATTTTCGAAAATTCAGATTTCAATGAGCTTGACACTTGCGCTATTGGTAAGCTTCTCTTACGTTATCCAAGGAAAAAATTTTTAAAAAATTTAGAGCTACATTTGTTAAACTTTTTGAAAATGTGCTCATGGGTTCGTGTTTTCAGACGCAAAAGAGCGTAAGGTTTGCCTGAATCTGCCTTTACGAAGAACTTTTTCGAGAAGTTGCACTAAACTCTTATGCTCTTAAATTGCAGTAAATTGAATTATTCTTAAAGTAATGTGTCGAAATATCATATACATTGTTGTCTTTTCACGTGATCCACACGTTCGAATTAACGTTGGTATGTGTGCACACCAGTAACCATATTTTATGAGAAATTGGAATATTTTTCAAATATTATACAAATATTGTACCTTTTAACGTCGTTTACAGTAACGTCCGGGATGAACTTCCGCAAATCATCAACTTGTTTTTTAAAATAAATTGATTTTACCATTTCTTGCATTCCAAACTTTGCATTTTTTGCAGCTAACTTTATAAAACCCGGATATGTCACTGTACCAATGAAATCAACAATACTAAAATCCATCCATCTGAAACACAACAAAAATACACATTTAGAAACGTTATTTTGAAACAGTAATTAAAAGTCGATAATAGTTTGCCCCCTAAATGTTCATTAATTTTCAAACTGGAACGTGTAGTCTAAGAGCCTTAAAACATAATTTAGTGCCGTCCACACCACGTGGTATTTAAAGCTTTAGTCTGATTAAATAAGATACTTTAGGATTTACTACGTCAAGAAAATGTGAAAACCGAACAATCGCTGCACATTAAAATAGCGAATGTAAAAAAAACACTATTTGGTTTGAATTAATTTAACGACTTACGAAGACCTCAGAGTCCACTAGACCCAATTCTTAAATGAATAAACCACCTTGACCATAGGCGCACCTAGAATTTTTCTCGGGGATGAGGACTAGTGTCCAGGTGGGTGGTTTCAAAAATTGATAAAAAATGACTCATTAGAATAGAAGACTAGTAAAAGGTATATATTTTAATACGTATCACAGGCTTCGGGGGCTGAAGTTCTCATGAGCTCATGAGCCCCGCTCCCCCTTGCGTACACCACTGTTCATGACAGACATCATTCTGATTGCCCGTGGTGCACGATTCAGTACAGCAATACTCACCTATAGCCCTCCCGTTTAAACGCTAACACTGCATTTGGTCCTAGCCACACACTTCCATCCATCCTAGGAGTAAAGTGCACCCCTAGAAAAGGGTACTTTGGGTTCGGTACCTGGAAAAATAAATCGGTCAGGAGTGTTGCCATCTATGTTAAACTCGTTTCCTAAATCGGACCATCAGCACAATTCGTATACGAAATTCAATAACCCTAAACTACGTTGAGTAACATAGTGTTGCGTAATAATAAAAATGCGATAGGAAATAGAATCCAGGGATTGGGATGAATCCAATCCAATGATTGATTTCCATACGTAAGATTTCCTGGTTTATGACCAATGTTAAAATGGAATAGAAACCAAAGGCCTGTAACACAAACAAATTGTGAACTATTGCGCTACATTATATTAAATGTAATGAAAATAAATACATTTTTATTTGAATGCTGTATGCGTGACAGAGAATCTTTGCGCAATCGTTCGGAATTTAAATGCAATAGAAGCCCGTTATAAGTTGCATCTATGGATATAGATGTTTGTGTCTTATGAATGGGAACTAATATAAATAGAAATTATAACTAATATAAGAGGGAGACACTAATGGGAGTACATTACATTTTTACCTAAGGTTATTTTACATTTTATTACTATCGAGCGTCACATCATATCGAGTCTTTTCCGATATTAACATTAACTTCCTTATTGAACCCATTGATTTGTGGGGAAAATTTGACGGCGAGGGGTGATTCGTGGGCTTGTGGGTGAGGATCTGTCGGTGGCAACACCCCACATAGAGCCCATGATATGAGCCTGCTTGCTCAGTACAATGACTAATTTTGAAACTACCACTGTCAAGCGGCAATGAAGGTAATGCCATGCCTAAAAGGCACAAAGGACTTGCGAATCAGGTATGTGGTAGGGTAATCTTCCATCGTAGGATTTATGAATGCTGACTACGCTAGGTCGATAGATGACGGTCATTCACAGGATATGTGTTCACCATAAACGGTGGACCCGTAACATGAGACTCAAAGAAAAAACAGGCAGATTGCAATTTTCACGACAGAAGTTTGAGAACATGGTTCTGACCGAAGCTGCCAAGGAGGCCACGCACCTCCTAAGTCATCCTAGATGGAACCACTTCCACTCGAATAAAACATAAATATTCGCCATCCCTTTGTTCGGGACGTCGTGGAGCCAGAACGACTCAAGTTGCAGTACTTGGCATCATCGGACATATCAGCTGGCATTTTCACCAAGGCCTTAACCACACCGAAGCACGAGAAGTGTCTGCATCTGATAGGATTCATGGAGTAAATCCTGTCCCTGTCCCGAGGGGGTGTTGGACTTGACGGGACGATACAATCCCGTTCAATAAGCACCAATCACCCTGCCGAGAATTCGACAACTGCTGCTCTATCCTCTCTTGGCAAGCACTTACTCTGTGAGTAACCGTCACAGTTAACGTGTGTGGCCCAATGTGTGTTTATAATAATAGTGTTTTATGCATCACGGTGCGAACCCACAACTGTGAATAACTGGAATGCAAGTTACTTTGGATGCGTGTGTACAGTCCGTAATTCCAACACAAATTCTCAATGGAAATTGAACATAGCAACTCCTCGAATTTTCTTTATTTAACTATTTCTATTAAAACAATCTACACATCACCCCCATTCCATTTAACTTTATTATCATAAATAACTCTTGGATCAACAGATTATTCCATTTTCCTAGCTCAGAAATTGATTTTAATAATGAAATGAATAACATTCTAACCATTGGCTTAAATAATGGTTAAGATCATTTCATTACTAAACTTATTACCCAAAAAGAAGTAAAAATTATTATGAAAAAGTTACTTCAAATTCTCCTTTGGAACTTAACAAATTTATTTGCATCCCCCACTAGGTCGAATATCAAAAAGCATCGGTCGTTTCAAAAAACTCAAAATTTCTGTATTTTACAAAATTGTATACTCCCTCCCATCAGTATTACAGAGTACCAAATCCCCTGCACCTTCTGAAAGTGGCATTTATTGTCTCACATGTAATTACTGCGATTCTGCCTATGTAGGACAAACAAGCAGAAACGTTTGCAGCAGAACAAAAGAACATACCGGGAACAAAAAAGGGTTCTCAGGGCACCAACTGATGTCACTACAGTGCCTCTGACCGGGAGGTCCTAGGGTTTGAGTCCTGGAAGTGGTATGATTTTCCACATCAGTTAGACAGCTAGGTCGAATTCAGCCGCTGTCTGGAGGAGAATTCTAGAGACCGGCTGCTCTGGTCGGTCGATTTTCGTAGTTTCTCCAACCAATGCCAGGCGAACCCTAAGAAACGAGCCATGGACTGCAGGCGATTTTCCTTCCTCTTCTTTGTCCTATCTCCCCTAACGTACACACACTTACACTCATATGCACTAAACTCTCAAATTTGTCGGGAAATTAGAGCTTGTTCAGGCTGGGGCGGTGCCCCGCTAGTGGGAGATACCTGGTTAGGGAAAATCCGCGCCAACCAACGTAGGTCGGCTCCAGATCTCACCTTTCAGCGGAGAAGATCAACGCCATCTCCCATTTATGCACTACACTTACGGGACTAATAACTTTAGCCGTTGACACGCCCGGAATCACTAACCAATCAATAAAATAACATTTTAGATATCGGTAGGAAAATTTAGATACTTCCACCTTTGCTAAGCATTTGATTCAATTTAACCATTCTTTTGAAAAGTAAGAATATCATTGCTTCACTGAGAATTGACCCCTCGAGCGCGGTAGGCCCTAGTAGGTACTAGTAGGTACTCGTACAGCGATAGATGGCATTTGGGAAGAGTGTGGGGCAAAACCGAAAAGCCAGTCCCGACTTAAGAGAACAGGAATTACATTTTCTAATGTGAAAATATACTATTTCCCAAAATAGTATATATTTTTTTGCTTGTTATAAGTTAATTTTTGCAAAAACCTGAGAGACGGAAAATTGTTTCTTTAACGTTGACATTTTTACTGCATATACTTACAGGATATATATTTCTGCTGACCAGATTTACTTTCTTATCATTGAGAAGCATGTATTCTCCACGAATAGGAACAATTTTTGGTGATCTTTTGCAACCGGTCATAACAGCCAGTTTGTCTGAGTAAAGACCTGCACACACAACTGCATATCTGGTTTTTACGCACTGAAAAAATGAAACAGAATAATAGTTATTATATTAACACGAATGCGAATTATATTAAGTTTGTATTATCTATAGTAAAAAATAGAGAATCTTGTTATCTAAAACACCAAACATAAAATAGGCCGCATTGACATCCACGTACGAAAGGTTGCATACAGAAATCCTACTCTGTTGCACAATTACAAGAACACATTTTATCTTAACCTCTGACAATTGACTCATTAGCATTTACACCCATTTTCGCTTATAATCAAACTCATGGCAGATACTGCTAATTTCCCATTAATGTCCGCATATTCAATTGTCAACATCCTGACACCCAGTTCATACAACGGGCAATACATCATGCCCAAGAATTCGCTCACAGCACCGCTCGTCCCAGTAGCTCGTGATTAAAGCGGAAATTATGCCGAAACCAGAACACTCGGGTTCGATTCCCGGTGGGGGTGACAATTCTTTGGACAAACTTAACTAATGTTTGCAAATCTTCGGCGAGAAGCACTAACCATACTGATTTTATAAAAAACTAACAATTCGGTTCCTACAAATGGAATGTCAGTAGGCAAACGTGCGACTGCAGAACACATCAATTTCTCGACATTGATTGTGCATAACTCGGAAACGATGGGTCTCTTAGACCCTAAAACTCCAATTTTCAGCTTCCCGGATGGCCGCTTCGGGTTTCTGGCTTAAATCTACCTCTTGTACCTCTATTACATTTTAGGTCTTCTGGGTACCGTACTTCGTAGCGCGCGAGGTAAGAAATATGCAGAATCTCGAAATATAAGTAAAATTCCATTGTCTATTTTATATTCTATGCAACTTAATTGTACGGTCTCGCCACTGTTTTAAAATAACAGCTAAACAATATTAGAATGTTAATCCACGCACAATGGGTACCGGGCTTATATGATGTTACGTGTAGTTCAGGATTTGGCCGTTTGAATTTGGGTTTTAGTGTGGAGCTATCTGCACTATTAAAACAATGATTTACAAAGGGCCGAATGTTCTGCTAATAAATAATTCACAATTCAATTTTAACTCATTAATAAAATTAATAAAAACTCATTAAATTTAGTTTTATGTGTGATTTTATGTCACCGGTAATCAACAAAATCACAAAAAGGTTAAAACTATATACACTTTTACCGCATGAAACTTTCGCAAGTGATCAGCAGACCTTAACCTTAAAATCATTCATGACAAACCAAAAACAGGGTCATTTAGAAAATTTTGATCCAAACGTTTATTATTAATATGAATGCACTTTTGGTTAACAAATAATGTCTTTAGTTTTTCACATACTACTGCGTAACATTTAGGGGGCGGATTTTAATGAAATATCATTTTCCCCCCTTTCACTTCAGAAAAATGCCGTTTAGTATAGAAATTCATTGTATGTTATGACAAAAGAAAATGGGCGCTTTTTTTAAAAAAATTCGTCGATTTCTATTAATGTCATTTTTTACCTTTTCCCGTAATTTTTAATGCATTTTTCGCTGATCTATTTGAATGGTAATTCCTTCAAATAATATTTACGACAAGCAAAACAACTGATTTCCACAGAATTCCTGAGTACCACTTATACCTGTTAGCTTATTCGATTTCTTCGCTCAGAAGTTGTAATGTCAGCCATTGTGAATATGTAATCGAAGGTCCCTGTGTCGTCTAACAACGCCATTGGCGGTTCAGCCGATTTCAGGATAACTAAAGAGAGTTTTTCTGGTTATGTACAGTCCAAACCAAAAGTTTGAAAGTTGAGTTCACTTGAATGAATCGAAGAAGCCTCTGTTACATCAATAACGTATCCAACTGCAGGATTTGTTCATCCGAACTGGTTTTGATAACATATTTTACGTCACTTTTCTTGTGTTTAAGGGTATTTTTAAAACATTTTAAGAGCATTTTATTGATAATTTTTGGCGATGTTTTAGGTCATCAAAATCCACGTCCTATTTGTCCAGTCACTAGGTATCCAGATTAAGAAAAAAGGATTTGTATATGTTCTTGGAGGTGGTGAATTCCAATTTGAGGTCTGCTACCTCGAAAAATGTCAGCTTCACAATTGCAAACAGGCTCAAGAATTTCGCAATTTTTGTTTTTCGCTTATATCTCGACCATATGAGCTTTATCGACGTGACCTTTAGGTTTGGATAAAATAATACAAACACCAAGCAATATAGCACACTTTTTGCATGTTGGCTCCACTGTGGTCATGTGGTCATGTAAACTCCGCGACACGGCTGCGTTTACCTGCCGTGTTTTGAAGCTAATATTGCAGAATATTATAGGTTTTGGTCTAGGACGGTAAACACAAGCGATCGGGGAAATGTGTGACATCTCAGACTTCGAAAGAGGGCAAATCGTTGGTGCACGGTTAGCGGCAGCATCTGTGACGAAAACAGCTGAACTGTTTAATGTTTCACGAGCGACAGTGTTCATGGTAATGACACATTCACAAAACATGGTAAAATATCTTCGACGAAGAGGAATATAGGCGAAAGTCAAAATTAACTGACAGGCCGACGAACATTGGAAAAGGATTGTGGCCAACGCAAAACTACTGTGACAAAAGTGACTGCAGATTTCAAAACTCACTAACTACTGTTTCCACAAAAACAATACGGCGGGAGCGTCACAAAACACAACCATGCAAGGGCTGCATTTGGAAAACCTCCCACAACGAAAGCCGAAGCAAAGCTGCGGAAGAAGTGGTGCCACGATCATAAAACCTGGACACTTGATTGGAAGACTGCGGTGTGGCCGTGGTGAATCATCTTTTACATTGTTTCCTTAAACGGCCGGGTTTATGTAGCCCCGGAGAACCCCAAAAGAAGTCCACAATCCGGCCTGCCTGCTTCCTATAATCAAGCATGGGGGAGGTTCCGTTATGCTGTGGGTGGCTATATTTTGGTATTCAGATGGTCCTATCACTACCATCATTGGCCGGATTACATCGAATGAATATCTGGACCTACTCAACAATGAAGTGGTTATAATGTCTAGTATATTGTTGCCAAACACTTCGATATCCCAACCCGTGTATCAAATTAAAGCAGAAACAACTCTATATCAAATACAACTTTCAACTTCAATTTTTCGATAATTATTTTAGGCGCTAAACAATGGCCAGTTTTTGGCCGCCTGGCTAAAACAGGGGAAAAGCCCTCTCCCGTCCCATTATCTCTCAGGGGCGCTTTATTTCCATTACATCATGCTTAAAAACGCCATCGACGAATTAATTATTTACAATAATTAACACTCCCTTACTCAAGAAATCAGTTGAAACAGGTAGACTTGTGCGGAATATTTCTATACCCAGACGTAGATAACCAAAATATAACGGAAACGAGAGAAAAGAGAAGAGATAATTCGTTCTGTTCATATAATAATTTTAACAATAATGTTCTGTCATGTGCCAAATTATGGTGTAAATAAAACAATAACATTACAGGGGAAATATCACGTAAGAAACAAAAAATATAGAATCGGGTAAGTTTATAAATATTTCAAAAAATAAGATTTAGGATAAAAATAATTAGAGCATCATTACGAAATAATACGGGGGAAAGAAATTTATGGACATTACCAAGTATTGTCACCTGGTTTTTAAAAGAATGTAATATGCCCTTCATTTCTCCATGATCAAATATGTCACGACCGTTGACGTGCGCAAAAGATTACTATATAAAAAACAGAACACAATATGTGTAAACGTATGATATGTTGTCAGATATGTATGGTCGGTACTCTACCTGAAGATGTAACACTGCAATATAGAAAATCTTTTCCTGATCCGAATGATAATGAGTTTTACAGAGATGCAATGCATTCTGTTTCTATCCAGAACATCCCCTGCTGTAGCTACAATTCTGAAGTTAGATTTGATTACTATCGTAATTTTATAATCAACGCGACTTTCGGCTGCTCGTGCAAAAGTCTCGACAATGTTAGAATTCCGAAGAAATTGATCACCCCCCCTCCCCCGATGTTCCGTGATAAAAAATGTAACTCGAAGTGTGCGCAGAGTACGGAGTTACCGACGTCAGTATCGGCCATGACAAACAGTAACATCTTACACAGATCCTCACGCGGGGTGTGCCGAGCTCTCAAGCTATTTTTTTGGAAAACTATAACATCCGTAGTAGTACGTAAGTGTATCAGAATAAAATATATTTCTTACGCCTTCATTAAAGAATACATAAAACAGTTTGCATGAACTCCTCCGAGAAGTGATAATCCAAGAACAACTACTTCGGGGTATTCAAATACCTCATGTCTGTACTGTAGATTTAATGAAAACAATATTACATATTACGCAAGTTGATACGAAGTTTATATCTTACTCAGAAATTACCTCGTGCTTTGTAGTAGGTGAGTATGTGTCCAAGTAAAATACGTTTGGTAAAAAATTTTGTTTATAAGAGAAGTTATATAATTATAACAATTAAATTATCGGGGCAATATTTCATTGTCCATAATAGGGGGTAGCTAGCTCACACATCCCTTAACCCTAAGAGGGCGGGTTCGAGATTCGACTCCGCCTAAAGTGCGTGGATTTTCGAAGGGCGAAAAATGTTTATGTATTTACAGTTTGTAAAATAACCATGGCTAAATGATACGCAACATTATATCTTCCAGCGATTTCCGTCCTAATCAGCGATTCCCCCATAATCATTTATCCCGGAACGCCTCAAGTAATGGATGAATATTTCTGAGACCATGATTGTGGCGTCCCCTGAAAGTAAATATGGGAGTCAAAATTTTCCACTAACGCTCGAAGTGCCTTTGCCGCCTATTATTCTGACCCGATGCTCTACTTCCTCTTTTCCTTCTTCTTGTCGATTTCTTACCTGCTACTTCGGGCTGCATTACGGTTTCTGAATTTATTTTTTATGACTATGGAAATGTCTTTACCACCTTTCTGATCTTTTGGTACTCCGCTCCAAATATGAACATAGGTTACAATCTCTTCTATACCCGAGCATTTTTTCTTTGTCTCAATTAAACTTACAATATCCACATTAAATCTTTAAATTCCATAATTACCTCCTGTACCTTGTTTCCCAAACCTTGAGTATTCCATGTTACAATATCCATTATCCATTTCGTTTGCCTAGTTCGTCTCCGGTTACCGTCCGTTTTCTCGTGATTAGGCCTTTTAGCAATTTCGTAGCTTTTATATGGACGACAAGGAGCTGGCCCATCGTCCTGACCCCTTCTAGGAGAACCAGGATTTTTTTAGAGTTTACTCTCCTAGGATGGCTTCACCGGGCCTTTGAGTTTCTCCTGCCCAGATCTCTTTTGGAATCTCCTTGTTCCGTTGGCGAGATCATATTCGTCTCCTTCATCCCTCAAAAATGTAGGCTAGGATTGTTGCCTAACTCTTCGTCTATTCGAGATCCTCTTCAGCGCACTGTACCGGATGTTCTCTTCTTGCGCCCCCGTCCTCTTCTGGAGTACTTGGTCTGACCCCTCCCCTTTGACCAGTCCGGAAAGGGAGGCTCTAACAGTAGCTACGCTACCGCCGGCATAGCTCTCAGGATCAGGGGGGTGCTCAATCTTCACCACCAACGTCAATGTCACGTACTCCCTAGGTGAAGCTGCTATATTTTCCTATTATCCTAAAACGTACTTTACTAACTATTTATAAACTTATATGATCCTACATTTTTGTTTCAAACCTAACAATTCTCCTTTGTTGGTTTCTTTTCTATCATACATTGTTTCTTTTATATCATACTTTGGCACATGACAGAACACATTGCATTTTTACAGAACGTATTGTCGTTTCTAAAATCATAAAACTACATTAATTAATACGGCTCACGTTGGTGGGTACCAAGGTCAAGGTTAGGATATACATGTGAATAGTTCTATACCAAATTTGGAGTATAACAGGGAGATCCACTATCAGCGACATTGTTCATCATGGTCATGGATAAAATATTAACACAGGTCAATATAAAAGGAAATATCAACACGGCTGAAACAATGCCTAGCCTACGCAGATAATGTGCTGCTCGTTGCACGTACTAAGAAGGCATTTGAACAATTCTTCCGGGCGTTAAATGAGAACTCAATTCATTATGGGCTAAAAATCAATGTTCAAAAAACAAAGTACATGAGATGTAAGACCAAAGTTACTCAATTAACTCAAATTCACATAACCAATATAGGATATGAAGAAGTGAGCTCTTTTATGTAACCGCTAAAGTTGAGTTACATAAACAAAATGCTGGAAATCTTTCATCTTACATCCACCAGAGAGAGAAAAGTCGTAAGAGATTATAAGAACTATTGTAGATAGCACCACGAGTAAAGAATAGATTTGTGAAAGCACTCACTGAAGTAAAAGAATAACGACCAATCAAAATTTAGCATGAACTACGTCAAGAATTTGTGAAGTGAGTAACGGAAGGTCTGCCATTTTTGCTAAAGGGTTTGGATGGAGAACATCGATTAGCACGCGGATCTGCAGAGAAAGAAACTTGGTAGAGTAACGAAAACTGAAGAAGCTTATTAAAATGTAATGCTTTTACAATCAATATGGAATCAATTAACAAGCGGAATATACGGAAATTTGAATACTGTGTGATATTTGATAAACGACGCTACTAATAACAGCCAGAAACTACACGATTTTCGGTCCGGAAATCTGGTATATTTCTGAGTCCATTTAGGATATGATATAGAATGAAATCTAATTGAAGAATGTTTCTATTTCAGCTTTTTTTAATATTCACTCTTTCATTTCATTATTTTCCACTATTATTTGATTTGCATCTTATTCGTTCGTCACTTGGTAATTTTATACTTTGGAGGAAGTAAGAAGTGAAATCATATTTCTTGGCAATTCAACCCCAAATGGAGTAAGGAACTCTAATCAAGAAGAAGCAGACTGGAAATCTTTTCGATGAATCGGTACGAACGCGATTGGCGAAAGCGGAAAGACCCTGCCAGTTACTATCGAAGTTCAAATCTAGAAGCAAAAGCGCGACCCTGAGCCGCGAAACAGTCCGCGTCTGCAGCGGCCAACGGGATCTTCGAGGGACAAGCGTCGTGAGTCGTTCCAACTTTCACTTGAACTTTATTCTTGATTGCCAACGAAACTTGCGTAGAAAGCAGTTATCATTTGAAAGCTAATAGATTTTTTCGGTGTACATTCAAATTATGTTGTTCGAATCTATTAAATTTCGAAAATAAGCTTTGGAACTTTGATCAATCATAAAACGAATGCAGATACTAGTACAAGAACAATACTTGTTAAATCCTTTTCCATATTATGATAAAGATAATCATTAACCAGAGGTTAATTTGAAACTAATTTAAACATGGGTATGGTAAATTCACGTCACGGTAACTTTCATTGAACCAATAGTGGCGTGAACATTCTCTTTTTTCTACGAGTTCATTTTTTTCAGTATATATTTTTTTAAATTTTTCCCTTAAGGTATAAAGTATTTCAATTTACATGTATTTTTTTTAGCAAAGTGTCAGAAGGGTATATTTTCATGCAGTGAGAAATGTATTTCTGTTGTGAGTGTCCGTGTAATGAATGTTAGGAAGAGTATTAAAAGCAATATCGAGAAAGGTGTAAACCAAAAGATAAACCAATTTCGTCCAGTTCACCAGATATTTATTGTAACTTTCTAAAAGAATATATCAAAGACTATTTGTTACAGAAACTTAACTTGACTTTTCCTCTCATTAGTAAGCCTCAAAAAAAGACGTACTCACTCCTGGTTAGAATAGGAAACATTCTTTCAACTAGACTTAATTTATACGTGACTTTTGTCTTACACGTCACGAATTCGAATTTGAGAGATCACTAGAGTCATTCAACCTGCTCTCATATATATAGAAAGACAGAGGGACATCGGTGACATATCAGTATCTGGGAGCAATTTTTACTAGCAACAATGATGTGGAAGAAGAAATAAAAGCAAGAATAGTAGCGGGAAATAGCATAATTTTCACATTTGCAGCTATTTAAAAGAAATATGTTATCAAAGGGCGCAAAGCTAAGACTGTAAGAGACAGGACAGTGATTACACCAGTTGTAACATATACCGCAGAAACGTGGACTATAAAAGAAAAGTCTTGCGGTTTTTAAAAGACGAAATATGACAAGGATATTTGAATCAGTTAAAATGCCCAATGGAGACTGACGGATTCGGACCAATTCCAAACTGGACATTATACAAAAACATTCATTTTGATCAAAGCCATGAGATTAAGTTGGTTTGGTCATCTTAACAGGATGTCGCATGACAGAATAGTGAACAAGATCTTTAGCTGGAAGTGAGTACCAGGAGAAGAGGAAAACCTACAAATCGATGGAAAAATGATGTTGTCAAAGACATCAGGAAAATGAAGATTGAAAATTGAATCGGACACTCGAAGAATAGGAAAAAAGGGAAGAGTTGAGCAGACCAAAACGTTCACTTGAAGTTCGTGGAGCCTTAGAAGAAGATTGTCGCTTCTATTTTCTCTCTCGTTTCCGTCATATTTCAGTAGTCCAAGGACGGAAATACAAATACCCCATTCATGCTTTACACTGACTTGCCATATAACGCATGAATGGTTCTTTTAAAACAAGGGTGTTGGCATTATCATCTCTAAGCATGTACAATGTCCCGGACACGAAATGGATTGTATCAATGTATTAATTTGAGACCGTGAATAAAACTGGTTAAGAAGCTTATTTCCGAAATGATAATCTAAACATCTGTGACAAAATAAACGCGTGTGACATATTCTTAAATAGTTAGAGTTTATCCTTTAACAACATAGTTATAGTTAAACATAGATTTTCCATTTTGAGAATTTTAAACATATAAATTTGACTTTTAAAACTTTTGTTAAAAAATTGTTTTGTAACAAATATTTATTTTCAGATATTGAAGAGGATCTCACATTTTCAGATTGAAACGTCTATCATATTTTTTTCTTAAATTATGACTGGAAGCATTACTTATTATTTGACTGAAAATATTCACGCAGTGGTACAGTAGTTACGTTGAATGCTTGCGGTCACGCTCTGACGCAGTCACGGATATTTCACTTCCCTGCCGAACATCTTTGCATACGGGGTTGACTAAAAACTCAGGAGATAATGTCACATATGTAAATGAACGGATGTTACATGAACACGCCTCAATAAACCTGTAATCGTAAACATGATGCAGAGAAAAATATTCCGATGAATAAAATGAAATTTTGTAAAGGTAAAATGTTCAACAATTGCCTTAGACCCGTTCTTGCCTACGAAGCAGGAATCAATACATCTAACGACCCAGAACGCATAAGTTTCAATTTTTATTTGAATACAAAATTGAAATACCTGGAAATAATTGGATGATTAAATCTTTGATAGACATGCATTTTTTTATTCAATAGATAACTATTAATTGACATTATTTTAAAAAATCCATTGAACATCAGTCAATTTTACTTGTTGAGATAGGTTCGACCTTGTGCCACGTATTTTATCTCATCAGAAAAAATCTCGTGATGGGCTACTCCATAATTATATTTTTCGAAAATATCTTACCTTCTTATTACCAACAATTTCCAGCGGGTATTGTGCTCGTTCTGATTCAGAGTTGGAAGTTTTGTTGGTGCGAAATCCAGTTACTTTAAAGTTTAAATGGATGTCTCCCCCTAGATCTTCAAATTCAAGGCCCATGCTCTCAGTTACTTGAGCGTAGTTGATAATCCCTGTATGGGGGGACCAGATTGCTCGCACTCCCTGAAAGTAAATTCATGATTCAAACGAATAATATATACTCGTATACACACTGATAATAGGTCAATCCAAAAATACGTACTTTACAATTAGGCTCTATTTTCTTTATTTCATGGCCTTCCAAGACTCTCATACCTGGTACATTATTTTTTTTCCCGCGTTCTATGAGATCATCAAGTTGTTCACACTCAGTTTTATCCGTAGCAACAATAAGCTTTCCGCACTTTTTATACGGAATATTATTTGAGTCACAATACTTATACATTAAATGTAATCCCTGAAATAAAGATACGAACACAAAAATAAGAGGAAAATGATTCTCATTTAAAGGTAATATCATTCACACGTCTTGATTATAAGGAAATGCAGGAATTGAAAAACGTTTAAAAATTACATGTGGTATAAATGTACATACATCAGATAATACAATGTTGCCCCTTTTTAACAATTATGATACTTACCTTCACACAAAGAGTAGCCTTCAATGATTTTGGTTTGTAGTAAATTCCAGCATGTATTACTCCACTGTTGTGGCCGGTCTGATGAAGGGCCAATTTCTTTTCTTTTTCTAGCAGAGCAACTTTTATGGTTGGGTGCTGATTTAAAAGTTCCCTGGCTGTCGCCATTCCAACAATTCCTCCACCAACAACTACGACATCATATAAACAAGGATCTTCATCGGTGGAATAATGTCGTTGATTCTTCCAATCGCTGTGGGCAAAAAGACATTCAAACTAGCGGTGCCAAAACAGCACATACTTCCTAATATTATTATACCGCAATTCCTGCCCATATCAACACATCTCGGTGGATGGGCGCTGGAAACAATGGGCACATATTTTCTTATCAATTTTGCTTACAAACGCCATTATTGCCATAAATGGAACTGTTTTTCAGTTTTCATTGTTCTGGTTTTATAAACGTTCTTACAGGATTTTCTTTATGAAACACTATTGCTTCGGTTACGAATACATAAAATTATTTTTCGTCATGCCTCCAAGGATATTCTAGGTTGATACTTAAATTTTTCAATTATTTTATATGAAGACCTACATATCCATAATTAGTCTTCATAATTACGACTTAAAACAGAAATTAAACAGTTATAGATGCCCCGAAAAGTTGTAAAGCAGAAAGCCCGCTAAAATGTTTCATTTTTGCTGCCAGCTCGCCTTCAGAAACTGTTCAAACTTCCTACGTTTGTTTTTGAAAAAGTTAAAATAATATGAAATAGTGCATGAACGAATACTATTCTAAACAAATTTTTAGATCTAGCAGTTAAATATTACTCACTTATAGCTTGTCCTTTCGCATTCGAATAAACGTGTCAAATAGTACAAACGTTTGCAATACTTAGTGCTAATTCTATTGAATAAAAACGTAACTTTACGTTCATTACAATCAATTTACTATTACTATAATACATTATATATCATTTCCTTTTTTTACATAAAAGTTGTAATTGTAATTTATCAGTTCGCTTATCAGAAAGCAACATGTTACAACACCGCATCCAACAAAGTGGGAGGAATTTGAATTTACCATTCCGATTTTTTTCCACTTTTCGAAAATGAAGAGAGTGTGCCGAAAATTAGACCAACACCACTTTCTTTACGGTTTCATCCTTTCCAAAGATATCCGACTTCCGAGTTTATTGTTTGAAGGCGAAATTTTGTTGTGAAACTATTTCTCTCTGGATTTCCACATAGAACGGAAATATTGTTTTAAGAATATTAAATAACAGTAAAACCTCGTCCTAAATGGCAATTTTTATCGAAAGTTTCGGCGATCGAAACGTTTGAAGAAAAAAATTGGAGCCATTTATAAGAAAATGTCGTTTTAGTGTTTCTGAAAATACAGACTTTTGAGCCAGTTTTCACAAAAAATAGTAGTTTTCTAGAAACTGTATTCGACATTATTTAAAGCATTTATGCTCATAACTTGTTAACAAATCGCCGCTAATGTAAATATAAACGACGTGAGAGACAAGTTAAAAAAATTACATTTGTAAATTTTGAAAAAACAAAACAAAAGAATACAGCAACCTGGCATTTAGCACTGTCCATACCAAAAGTTTAAAGAAAAAATTTGGGGTCGTTTTTGAGAAAATTTTGTTTTCGTTATTTTTAAAATAGCACATATTGCACGCAATATTTGCGTCAACTGCTAAAATTTCCAAAAAACGTAAATGAATTAAATGAAAGAACTGACAATGGAGAACAAATTTTATTTGAAGGGGAAAATATCAATCTTCAGTTTTGTAGTTGTAGGAAGACGCGGAAAAAAATTCAAAATTTTGCAATTTTCGAAACTCCAGTCAACCGTGGAAATATGACCTATACCATCTTTATAAATAAATTTTACTCTATTCTGACAAGAATTTTAAAGAAAAAATTTGGAGCCTTTTTGAGACAATTTTAAAAAGGTCCGGGGGGCCTCATGTAAAGTACCCCACAATTAGAAGAAAGGTTTTCAAAATCGCAGCGGCTTCAGTGGAACCAGATCGATCAGGAAATTTTCATTTTGGAAAATATCCTACGTAGTTTTCGCAGTCAAAACCCATGTTTTGTGGGTCCTTAATTCCGAGAAATTGATTGACTGCAAAACGTCCGTCAGTCCGTGCACAACGGTAGCGCATTAATTCTGCTGATTTTCTCCAAAATTGATACTCCCGAATCGTTCTAGCTGATGTCGCCGCCCTTGGAATTTGAATATTTTAATTTTGGGGGTACTTGTGAAGAAGCCTCTGGAACATTTTCAAAAAAATAAAAATAAGTTCCAATTTTTTCCATTAAATTTTGTTGTTCAATGCGGCAAAAGACATTTAAGAAAATAGCGCAAATCTCATTTTCGATAACATCCCCAACTTTTCAAAAATTGCAAAACCAATTTTAAAACTTCAAAATTTGATATAGAGATTTTTGCCTCAAAGTTGTACAAAATTAGCTCTTCAAAAAAGTTCATACAAAATGTTTGAAGAAACAAGTAGCTTTTGCGTATTTTGCGATTGAAATTTACAACGACAAAAATTTTGCAAAAACCGCTCCAAAGATTTTGTTTAAATTTTCTTCACTTACATAATTAGATACGAAAAAATATGGTGGTAGTCATATTTTCGGGTATTGCACTTATTTTCAAAACAAAAAAAAATAAAACTACAAAATTAAAGTTAGAGGTTTTTACCTCAGTCTGTTATACAAAATTAGCTCTTCTAAAAGTGCCAGGTACAAGTTTTTGAAAAAACTAGTTTTTTCGTATTTTGCAATTGAAATTTACAAAAAAAAATTCAAAAGCCACTTCATATTTTTTCTATAAATTTTCTCCTCATATGTAATAAGTATCGGTAAAAAATATGGCCCTAGTCTCATTTACGGGTATTGCTCACATTTTTCAAAAATTGCAAAAAGGAATTGCGGTATAGTATTACATAACCGTTACTAAGTGGCGAGAAAGTATGTGCTAGTGTAGCTCCACTAGTTTTTATATTCATTCTTGCCATGTAACTTGTGTGGCGAGTTTTCTTTGCAATAATTATTCGTATTTCAAACAATGTGCTGATAGTAAAATAAATAATTGTGTTGGTAGAAAACTATATGGAAGTTCAAAGATTAAGATATGGTTTCAATTTAAAAAGGGGTCCGTGAGTAATGCTTAGAGTGAATCACAATCAATGGATTTCACATTGTAAAATGTGCCTCTGCTTTAGAGTTGGAACACCTAATGTTCATCGAAGAGCCGTGCAAGTAATGTCCCATTATTCCACAGTCTTGTGAGAAAACTACATAGAAACAATGAGACTCATTTCTTAAAATATAACCTCAAGACTGGGCGAAAGTACATTATTTTTAATAAGTAGATAATATGTGCAAAAACTTAGTTTTTTCGTATTAAAATAAAAATAAGGGCTTCCTAGATAAGTGTCCGATCATCCTCTTCCCTTAAACCTCGAAATCAACACTCGATGTGGAAAAGGGATTAAAATGGAAAATGATGCATAATAAGGTCAATACAAAGCCGATCCGGGTAGTCGAGAAAGCTAAGGTAGGAGTGCCCTGGCGGTCTAGGACCGAAGGATCGTGGGATCGACTCCCGCCTGGGGCATGTTTGTGTGAGTCTCTATATGTTTAAAATTGTCCACTTCATCCTTCATCATCATTATCATTTCGCCTCATCCACCAGAGCCAACAACCGCGGGTGTAACTACGGATTCAGCATGAAAATGCTGATCTCCCCTCCATAAAAGGTCACGTGCACCTACCCTCGATAAATATGTCAGAACCCCGGTGAGTTACACGTTCTCGTGGTCCCGAGATGGCCAATTAGTGACAAAAAGGACAATGCAAATTAATGATGAAACATTAAGATGAACTGACTTAAACGTTGATTTACTAGTAGCACATGCACGACAGCATTCCTGCAGACTGATTTTACAAAGAACTTGCAAAGATTTATGAGACTACCAACCTAATAGATACACTTTAACAGAAGATAATGCCCTTTCACAGAAGCAAATTGTATATTAACGTATGTTTAATAAATGCGCCATTAAAAACAAGTACACCTGTGTTCCTACGAGGTAGAGTAACCAAACGGTTATAAGAACCTCTTTTCTGCCGTTCTTTGCTGGCAAGGAAAAAATATAAAGTAAAAAATACTCACCATCGAAAAATTGTACATGAACTTATTTTAAGATATTCTTGAAAAGCACATTAAGGAAACTCGCGGTGCTATAGAATGGCACAAACTTTCTCGTACTCGTTAGTTTTCTTTGGTTTGGAGTAGCTTTTCGGACATGCCTCATACACTTGCCAGCTGACATCTATTGCCACTAAAAGTATTTTTTTCTGAACTTGTCGGTTCCCTAATAGAACCGAAATCTTACTTTAAGAATATTACAGAAGAGTAAAACCTCGACCTATAAGGAAATTTTCGTTGAAAACTTCGGAGCCGTTTTTTGCAAGACCAATTCTTCCCTCTGTTCTGTGGACATTGCTTTTCAATGCCGAGGTGACAGTTGAACTCAGACGCCGTAATACATTCACTGTGAGATGCAAAACATGTTCTTCGAGCATATGAAACATTACTGTAATAAAACATCAAAATTTGTAAGAAGTGCTAACTCCCGTGAACTGAGCAAATGCAAATTAAGTCCTTGACTTAATTCCATCTGCAAAAAAATTGTAATGAAGCTCACTTAGGGTCATCAAGCAACTATAGATATTTCCAAGAAAGCAAGAAGCATCCAAGTAATGAAACTCATCTATCATTATACACAAGCAGATACCATCATTCGATTATTACTATTACATAAATGTAAAAACCGTGTAAATCGCGGGTGGCCGATGTGGGTTTATTAGTGTTGGCAGACTCCGCTCTTGGGAGGGGAAGGTCGCTGGTTCGAGTCTAGGTCGGGGAATATTATTTGCCACAATTCTCTGTTGCCGCAGAAAATAATTGTCAATTCTAGAAACTTCATTGAAAACCATTTGAAGCAATTCTAAATGCAAATAGAATTAATCAAGATAAATAAACTGGAAGTGTATGTATGTGATTTTCGAATTTTCAAATTTTAATCAATTTTTCACATAACTTGTTCAATTTGTAAAACGTATGAACCATCAACTCAATTGTTCTTCCGGCGTTTGAGACTATTATAGAAGTGCCAATTCTATGTATAACTCGGGTGGCTGATGAGGTTAAATGTCGGGTTTGGACTCAGCGTTTCGGAGGGAAGGGCCACAGGTTTGAGACTGGCTCAGTGATAATTATTTGTCATAACTCTCTATTGCCGCGGACAACTTTAGAGAGCTGGATGTGTCTTTATGTCATTTTCGTATTTTGAAATTTTGAACAAATTTACAACTCTCTTGTTCTCATTTTAAAATGTATGTCACACTAAATCAATTGTTCAATATATTCAAATCAATATAATATTGCGAAACATTCCAAGAAAGTATGTGCTTTGGTAGCACTCGTTTGTTACATGAAATCAGCACAAAAATCAGTTCTTTTAAAAAATGTCATGTACATTTTTTTTAAATACGAATAGTTTAGAGTAAGTTTGCAAATTTTTGAATTAGCAAATTCGAATTTTCCGCGCTTCACTTGCTACCCTCTAGGAAATTTCAGACTGGAATGCGACAATGGTATTCCGCGCCACGGGATTGCAGTTGGATATTCTGAGAATTTGTTTCGGGGAAGAGCGGTTGTAAGACCTAGGAAGAGATGGCTGGATGGCGTCATCCAAGATTCAAGGGAACAGTTGGGGATAAGAATATGGAGAAGAGCTGCGGAAAGCAGAGAAAATTGGTGAGACCCGAGCCCAACCTGGTCTGTAGCGCCATCGAAAAAGATTCTGAGAATTCCTTCTCATTGCTTGGACATATCATAGCCGTATGAAGTGTAGTTTCAATTGTTGAATGTGTGTTGATTTAAGAATGGGTGTTTACACCTAATATTCTACGATTTGTAATGACTACAGGCAGGAATTCCATGCAAATACATGTTTTTTTTTTCAAGCTTCGTAAAACTTCCAAACTTTGTAAAAATATCTTTCTTATCGAATTCATTTTAAAATGTATACTTTTTGTCATGTTTGCGAGCTTTGGTAGGTTTGTTTTAGAAGTTCATGAATAATGCATTATTGGACATTTTTCAATTAATACTGCTTACTTAGACTTCTAACATAATAGTTTATATTTCCTCGCATTTTGTATAATATTTCATTGCATAATATTTTATAGCATACAATTTCCATTTTATCGCGGCAGTAAGTTGATTCCTTCTCGTAAAGTAGTAGAAATAATACCCTAAATCTGTATCTGAATTGCTTTTGATAGTTTTATTGTAAGGGAGCGAGTATTTTCATACAAATTCGTGTCAAAAATGCTCGTTGCTACATGTATTCATAATTCAACTTAATATGTGCATGAACTAGGACATCCCAGAGATCAAGAAACTATGCACATGTTATACTTCTCCCTAAAGTTCATCACGTAGTTTTTAACCGTTTTTTACGTTAAATAAATTTGTACTATTTTATTCTTATTTTACATTATTTGTAGATATTAAAATTGACGCATATTTTGTATATGCGGCAAATTATTCTTGAATACTGACAACTCCTAGCAGCGTCTTAGCTTATTTTTACTACAAATTAGTGGTGCTGCCGTAACTCAATATAACTTGATAACTGACAATAGGAGGGGAACACAATCAAGAGCATACACTTAGTCCGCTTCAATGCAAAAAATAAAGGATGTTAAAAAAAACTATGCAAAAAAATGAACATCTATATTCAATCAAATTTTGTACAAATTGTCTACACCAATTCAGAAATTGGAAACGCCAGGTTTATTAGCTCTAATGGAGTCATTAAAAATGGTTGAAGATATTAAAATATCTTTGAAATTAGTGTTTCGTGGTATGAGTGCAACTGCCAAGGAGAAATTATATAAAGCGTTACATTCATATACTTATTTCAAATTTCTCCAAAATGTAAAAAACAACAAAAACATTGTGGTTATAAATTATAAAATGCGGAATTTGACTAGCTTTCTAGAACGAGTTTTAAAAGTGATGACTGATGATTTCAATATGGACAAAAATTGCAGTATTATAATATAACGTAACTGTTACTTGGTGAGAGAATGTACGTGCTGTTGTAGCAACATTAGTTTTGGAAAATAAATAAATAAAGATAGGGTACAATACACTGAATTTATGGCGTAGTACGTTTCAATAAACTTTAAATTTTCAAAAATTAATATTGACTATTTTTTATGGACCAGTCTGGGCTCAACTGCGCAACAGTCGTGACGGTGTAGTGGTTATTCAAATGAACGCGGATTTTTTTGCGCGCTCGAGTTCGAAAACCCAACGATACAACCATTTTTTCGGGTTGGGAATGCTCGCAGAGGACGTATTGGTTCAATGCGGCGATCCCCATGAAAAGTAACCAGTACCTAACCGCAAAAAACGCAACAGAGTTCAAACGTGCCAAATTTTCGTACGAATTCAGTCAGTAATTATAAAAGTTCCGAATGCGAAAAGGTATGTGCTGTTGTAGCCCTTCTAGTTTTCTTTCGTTTCATCCTACAAAGGGAAAATTTTAAGGTGATTATCCTAGTGAGGAATGTCATTAACCACATCTTTGCCAGTTTACCACAATTGTCATGGCTTTCCTCCAAGAAGCAAAATAATAAGAATTCCTATTTTAAAGAATTTTATGACCTTTTTTGTATTTCTTTAAAAACTCAATATTTACACAAATTGAGTTAAATATTTTCAAAATGTACGTAACAATTGTAGATAGTAAGCGAAAACCCAGCAAAGTTCAAAAAGTGGAATTCCCAGTAATTAAGACTATTCCACTCGTGAAATTATAACCAATTGTGTTTCACTATTCATACAAAATGCCCCAATCAGGGCAGTGTATCTCAGAAAGTTTGTCGCCTTTTCTTACCGCTTCTTCCTACTGGCCAATCATAAACTGTAACTCATCTCCCTTAGGAGGCGGTATACATCAATCACTATGTCGATGTCCAATAAAAAGCGTATGAACCTCTTTGATCTTAACATAGCTTTCAGTTATTTTCAACATAAGGTGCATTTTGGAACTCTATTGGATATAAATTCACTTGTGGAGTACTCCTATCAAATACCACTCGTGCTTTGGAAATTCTCAGAATATCTATGAAAAATTGTTTCAAAAGCTCGCGGGACTTGACTGATGCGCATTCTAGTGGCGACAATTGAAAACTAAGAATGAGAATTTCAGAGAGCCCGCTGTTTACACCCCATCGCGCTTGACACGTACAACGGTTATTGGCACAAAATGCAAATTTTCACATTCGGTCCATAGCCCTGGTTTCATTTATGCTCTAATGTTAATGTGCCAACCTTAATATTTGAAACAACATATCTGCTAAGATTATTTATAAATTATCATCATGCAATTGTGTGCTGCAATAACTTTGATATTATTTTACTTGTTATATCAGTAAAGCCATATGTGGTGTTCTTTGATTAACATTAAATTATTTTAAATATCATTTCCTTCTTCATCAGGTAAAGGAATGTCACCAGTAAAAGGCATGTAATGCAGTACATTTTTAACGAAGGTGTAAGCATTATCGAAGTGTGTAATATATGAATGTGTTTCAACTTAGTCATGGTACAATGATGAAAAAATCGTTAATATATAATGAAAGAATTTTTTGGAACTAGAAACTTTTTGTTCTGTGATTTAGTCTCCTTTTACACTTCTGAATACCCTAACATTCCAATACAATTTCTACATATTCTCAGTTGATGCAATGATTACAATCACTACATCTAGAAACATGTTTGCAAGGAAACCAGAGAACCTTAGTCTGTTTTCACAGTGAATTTGTTGTTCAGCTTCAAAGCATTTTCTCTCATTTCAGAAATAGGATCAGGGACACAATAGTCCTCATTTAAATTCTCGAATAAGATCAATGCAGTTTCTCAAATTTGTAAGAATATCAACGACAAATTATGGAGCATTTATTGGACACGCCTCATTGGTATTAGAAATGTTATAATGAATACTTTCACCTTTTGTAAATTACGCTCACACTTTTTAATTGTTTGCTCATTGAAATTTCTCCAGTATTTTGCAATACATTCAGGTTTAATGTTCATATAGAACTTAAACTAATCACTTTGAATTGTTAGTTTTAATTACTTAACTACTTTCCATGTAGATAGGAACATGTAGACATGAAGAACTGTTTACTTCACAAATATGACTAAATATAATATATATGACTAAATTATCCACACATTTTTAACTCGATTGCATAAATGAAAATGTCAAAAACAGTTGTCTTCAAAAACACTGATGGAAAATGTAGTCATATACATAACCCTTAAAACACATGTCACAATTTTCAATTAAAAAGTCTTGGAAAGAAGTACTAATTTAGTACTAAAAATTTTGAAATGTTGAACACTATGATTATTTATCCAATTCTGTGTTGAAAAGCTTTAAAATTATTTCTAGGATATAACGATAATTTTTTGTATTCAAGGAAAAAGTATTTCAGCAGAAAATATTAGTTATGTGAGTGAATATTAGCACGTTATACAAAATATTGAGGAAATATTTTATTTTATTAATACACCTCTTTTCTCCCTAATGTACAACACTTCCTAATACTGAACATGAAGTTTTTTCAGACTACACATTAAATTCCTTGTCTGCAGTATCACAATAATGTCGGGTCGATATTTAACAACACTCTCAAAACATAAGATGCATTTCCACATCCACAGTAAATTTTGATACATATGAGTAGGACTGGGAAATTTATGTGAAATTTTAGCCCTAAAATATGCCACAGAAATGTTGAAATATGCATAGAAATGATTAAAATATGTAGCATTTGGTTACAAAAACATGTATTTTTAAATGACATTTACTTCTTTTTATAACCTAGAGAAAGGGTATGTTCAAGTTAAATATAGAATATCTTCTTATCCACATTTTATTTTGTCATAAAACACAGAATATCATTAAACCATTGTTAACCATTCCATTGTTTTCCGTTCTTAGAAAGCACCTTCTATCAGACAGTATCATCACATATTTCTAAAAAGACCTTTCCACATCACGTGGTGTACACATTTGTATTTTGTGACTGCAATGTCACAGGACGACAGGTAACTATTATGAGAAAATATGAAACATCATGGACTTCCCAGCTATACGCCTGACATTTGTGATACAAGTGTTAATTCCTCGCACATGCCAACCACAGCAATAATCTAGGCTTCTTGACAAAACATTCATTTGAAATAATGAAATTGAATTGACACATTATAGGCAAAATAATATGCTTTTACTTCAGCCTAAAGGGAATTCGAGTATGTTATGTAAGTTCAAAAACAAATTACATCATTGAAAATTTTTTCCCCTACAACAGTATTGTTTTCCTCTTCCACTTTAACTGTTTCATTTTTCACCTCCCACCTACTACACAGCATACATCCCCCAAATGATGACTGACCCCATAAATCTTTATTACCCACTGCCAAACTTTTAAGAATTCATCCCCTTCCTAAATGTAACTGATTACAAACAGCATCTCCACAAACTACACAAGTTACAAAATATAAACACATTCTTAATTCATCTCACTGTGTAGGGCATTTTTAATAACATTCAAATTGTTGATTAGCCATAGTGAAAGATTTTTCATAAATGCTAATGCCATTCTTCCATACATCAGAAATTCAAAATGTGGAGAAAAAACTAACAATATTAGGTACATTACTTCACGCTCAACATCAATCATCATTTGTTTTAAACTTCAAATTTACTCAATCACCTTGCATAGAATCAATGTTTTTTAATTGTTCTGCTTTGAATACATGAACGTTATATTTTCTACAGAAATACTCAAGGTTGGTATTTGTGAGCTCACATTAATTTCTTGTAAATACTCACTCAATTTCAATCGAAAACAATTATTTGAACACATTCTGTACACTTCTTTTAGCTCATCGGTAAAAGAGATATTAAAAACAGTTTACGCATTATTATTATTATAAAGAATTACCTTCCAATTACAGGTATTTTTAAAATATTAGAACCGTGGTCTTCAACTTTGTTTCAAATTCATTTATTAAAATTTCTACTCAAGAAAAAAATTATCTACCTTGTGTTATGGTTGAAATTCTTACTTCACTCAATATTCAACCCTATTATGAATGTGATCCCATTAAGAATTGACACCCAGTCACTCTATGTAAATTTGTTAAAAGGTACAACATAAAAAAGGTTATTCTTTATAATAATTTTTCAAATGAACGTTGAAAATAATAATATATCTTTCTTGTATACCTGTAGACCTACTACATTCATAATTATAAATTAATCTCAAATGCCTCCGAGACAACTGAATTTTTTTTAACACATTGAAAAAGCTAACATAACCAATGTTCATAATTCTTTACGTCGATCAGACAATTAATCGATATTAGACATTTATTCCAAGAAACGTAACCAATTCTTTCACATGAAATTACAATATAATTTATCACCGCTTTCACGAAGACTATTGTCTTTTTGATTTATGAAAACAAATACAAGTGATTCCCGGCTTGAAACGGGATGACAAATTGACATATTTTGAACTTACCGAACAATACGTCGCTCGTTTTGGTATACAGCAGAGGTAGTATATTTAGCATTCAAATTAAAACATACAGACATCAAATTTCGGGATTTTAAATTGCTTACAATCGTAAATGCAGCCATGGTAGGTGCTGTTTATCACTGCTTAAAAATTCTTATCGTGAACTCGGATTCATCTGTCAAGGCCTCCTCCACATTTGTATTGTTAACCAAGCAATGTTTTGAAAGATGAATTGTTTAATACATTATTACCCGCCGTCTGATGTTTAAAGTGAATTAAAACTTTTTAAGACATGCATTAATGTAAACCAGTGCAGTGGAAAGGTAAATAAAAACAAAAAGTAACTGTATTAAGCAACCTGGTAGATACCTTATACAATTTTATACGTACTATAACATGAAAATGATTTATTTATGTCGACCAATGCAGAGCACAATTAATACAGGTACTGGTATTACATTAATAAAATTTCCGCCAATAGCGTGCTAGAATTCGGACTACAGAAACCAATCAGAGACCATTATAACTAGCGTTTACGAAGGAACCGTATATACAGTTGCTGACAATTTATGAAGACACTGTCAATTTCATGAACGAAGTAAATTAAAATTATTACTTTATCGCTACTGCTTACGCTGTAGAGAGAAAGTTATGTAATTTTGCGCGAAATAGCAGCAAATTTTCGCAAAAAACAACTCTTATTGCCGAACCCTTGTAGCGAGAAAGTGTATAAATCCAGTTGCTAAATTTGGAAAAAAAGTCTACCAACTGGTGTAGCCAGAATCTGTTTTGTTATTTCTTGCTTATACTGAAAAATCAATTATTGCCTTGCAAAACGTCTGTCCGTCTGTGTTTGAACAATCCTAACGGGTAAACTGGTAAACTGTTCAGCCAATTTTCTCCAAACTTGATATTTCCCAATCGACCTGGATGATGTCGCGGTCCCTTGTATTTGAAGCCGATATTTTAATTCTGGGAGGAACTTTAAAGCCGCAAAAAGCTTCAAAATTTAGAAAAGAAAAAAGCACTCCAACGTTTTTGAGTAAATTTTGTTGTTGAATAGTGTGAAGGACGTTTAAGAGAATGGTGTAGGTCTCATGTTCCCTGAAATTCCTGTTTTTCGAATATTGCAAAAGTTCAACATTTTTTCGGCGTCTTCTTGCAACTTCAATTATGAAGATAATTTTTTTCTTAACGAAATGTGTTCTTCAAAAACAGATCTTCAAATCATGTGAAATTTAAGTTTACGAACAAAGGAGTATTTTGTGCAATTTTTTGTGTCAAATAGGCCAATTTAATTTTCTTTAAACTAATTTTTCTAAAAAATGGCAAACAAAATTCATTAAAATTGGACCTTAGATAGCGGAAAGGACTTTTAAGAGAATGGTGTAGGTCTTATGTTCGTTGAAATGCTTGATTTTTCGAAAACTGAAAAGAAAAAAATTGAAAAATATGTCTACGTCTTCCCACAACTACAATGGTGAAGAAACATTTTTTCTCTTAATGAAGTGTGTTTATAAAAAATTGATCTTTAAATAAGTTCATGTTGAATTTTTCGAAAAAATGAGTATTTTTTGTGTAATTAGGGGTCAAGCATCAACCCTCTTCAGTGTCCTAAGTTCAGCAGAGAAGCCCTTTGGCGGTCATAATACGGTGGCTCCCTAATTCAAGGCATTCATTAATTTAATTTTGTGATTATAAAATAAATTTTATGAGTGATCACTTTTATTATAATAAACTATTAGAGAAAAATTATCATTTTTGCAATTTCATGACATAATTTAAAATCTAAATTTTGATCTTATCTTCGCATGTATCAGCAACAGTAAAAATATTATTTTTCAACCAAATAGTTTTTTTCATGCTCAGTTGAAAAAAATACTTAAATTATTCAGGAAGTCTTGGGCCTTTGTACTTCGTAAATAATTCTTAACCAGCTTTAATTTTGAAAACGTTCTTTTGGCTCTGACGAGCGTGAGAGGAAGTGTCAAAAATAACTTCAATATTGTACACACATCTGGACAATTTGTTAATAATGAGCAGTGTCCATTTATTAATACGTTTTCCAGATCTTTAACAGATCTTAGTTTTGAAATTTGACCCTTCAAACAAATGTGAAAAGACAATAACTGAGATAAGTTTTTCGTAATATTTGACAAGCCATATATTAAATCTAAAACTTGTAGCTGAATCCCTTTTAAAATTGCCACCGTACTTTTTAATCCAACAAATGGTCGCTCCAACTGGTTATAATGGCAATATCCAATGTAATAGCAGTATCCAAAGTAAATATTAAGTTTGTATTTTTGTTGGCCATCAGTGAGTCGTGGGTTCTAGAAAAGTTCCCAACGTGTTTAGTTTTCTTCTCTCGTTTATCGGTAAATTTCACTTCTACTTTGTAGACTGGAAAATTCAATTGCATCAGTTTTCAAATCATTATAGTGATCATTATAGTGATCATTATAGTCTTCAATTTTTCTTAAGCTCCATCGACTGAATTCTGTGCCATTTGCAAATCAATATCAGGGCTGTGAATGTATTCCTAAACGGTTGATGTTAGTATTTTTGGAATGCAGTATGTATGTGCTTTGGCACAAAAGCTCTTCATGAGCCAAGGCCTAGTAGCGGCCATGGGATAATGCGTACGTGTGGTTAGCACAGAGAAGTGGGCTTTCTCATTGTCACACAACAACAGATACTGGGACATTGCAACGAAAGCGCACAAGTAAATTTGTAGTCATCATACAAAAAATTACTGTACCACTAACAATAATTTTCAGTGGTGAAGCTGAAAAATAATCTTTCTGATAGGCAGAGTGTGTAAAAAATCCAAGGATCATGTGCAATCAAGATTTTAAAAAATTGTTTCCTTACCTTATATGAAAGGAAACAGTCTTTATTTACAATCTTGATTTCACATGACCATCAGATTGTCAAGCTGATTCAGAGTTAGAAAAAGAAGGGGGTGAAACATGCCCCCAAATCAAATCAATAATCGTGATGCTCGTATGAAAAAATAGTAAAAACTGTCGTAGATTCGTAAAAAAAATCAGCCTCCCAGAGCAATTTGTTGCAGAGATACAACGAAAAACGTATTTTTCGTGTTTTATTTTTTCTAGACTTCTATAGCATCTATCAGGCTAAATCCAATTGTAGGAACGGGGAAACACAGTAGAATTTCAAAGTATTTTTGGCAACCAATTTTGACGCCAAATTCAAAAAGAAAAAAATAATGAATTTTTGAAATTAATTTTCGGTGTGATAACGTTGGAGTACTGTCTCAGTTTTCTCCTCTGGAATGTGTCTTATAACATTCTATAACATACATTGTTGTAAGAATTTTAAAAGGGTAGTGAAAAAAATTAAAACAATTTAGAAGTTTAAAAATTTGAAATTCGCGCCAAAATGCGCCTGGAAAAAACGTCTTATCGATATTTAAACACATATTAAATCACGATATATGAACTCAAAATCTTGTAAGCATTACATCGATTATGTACCAAACTCAATTGGAATATCCATGTTGGAAAGAGATGGTTGGGCACTTCCGCATCCGACTTCCGCATCCGAGTTCGTCTCGTCCACATGCCCTAAAAATCTTTTTAAGTAGCCATTTTCTTCCAGTAAAAAATTCGAATATGTTCTTATGGTTGGCCTTCTTGCAACTGTCGCGACTAAGCAACAATTGTATCAATTTGAAATGGAAGATAGAATTGCACTTCTACGTATTAAAATCAAAGGTGTTTCTTATTTATATTATTTTTTTCTTATAGGAAGATGGTATTACGAAAAGTACTGAACTACACAAGGCTATCACAAATAACATGCTTGGTTATCGCCTCGATTTACAAACTTCAACCATGACTGTTATTTGCTGATTATCGGCCTAATGGCGTTAAAAACTATACACTATTCCAATCATCAAAATAACCTTCACAATATTTTCGACAATTGTGACAATGTAACATTTCGATACAAATGCAATAGACGTGAAGGAAATTGATCAAAATGTGAAGTTATTTCTGCAGAAAATTAAGTACGATTAGTATTTTTGGTTAATTTGCGGAGACATGTAAGAAATTGGCTTACAACTTGTATATAAAAAATATTTGGTTCTGATGTGAATAGGGCAAGAGAACAACGGGAAGCATTATCTACAGCACAGTTGCGTAATGTTCGGGTCCGGCCGCAAGGTCCGGAATGCGGGCGGGCCGAGTTAAAACAGGACCTATTTTTAGGCTGAAGGTTTTGCAGTGGTAAGAAAACATTAATTTCTCGATACTTTCTCTGATACTTTGCAATAGTTGAGTCAATAAAAAATTAAAACCTCATCTTTCAGAAGAATTATTGTTTTCCGCCTCTGTAACTTATGTAACCGTTTCTAAAGCAAAAAAAGGAAAGCTATTCATTTAGGTTTGATAAGTCTTAATTTCATAAAAATAAATAATAAAGGCAGTTTTTTCCACTATTGGTTATAAGCATTTTACCATTGTTCACAATAAAAACAACACACAAACTGACTTTCGATTGTTGTTTAGTTTTGAAGCTTGCTATCTTACATCAGGCGAGAGCATCGTCGACAACGGTTTTCAATAAAAAGCTCTTAGAATTAGGGGGTTGATAGCTTCGTCTTGACTTGCACTGACTTTTTATTAGAATGCTTTTCTTTCAATTCATGAGATTCGATTGAAATTATGCGTCGCTGAAGCATTGTGTGAGTGTTTAAAGAAAATTAATCTTGGGGGTATTTTTTAAAGAAAGCATGGCATTATAGTTATCATACAATTTCTGTAGACGGTTTCAACATCTCGTTAGAGAAATGAAATAATAAGAAAATAAATAGTTAAAGAAACTAAGTGTGCGAGTACAACTTATACGGTGGACTGTCTTTTGAAAACATAATTGTGCATCTAATGTCTGAGTCGCTCTTCGATCCATTAGCAACCCACTTATTCTTCATGGGGTGGTCTGATTGCATATTTCCCTACGGAGTTGAGAGGAAGTTATGCAATCCGGCGGCAAAAACGGCGATTTTTCTGCAGAAAACTCTTATTACAGAGCCCTGGTAATGCAAAACTGGATAAATCCAGTTGTTAAATTTAGAAAAAATATCCTCTATCACGTGGTGTAGCAAGAATCAATGTTTTGTGACTCCTTGGTACAGAAAAATCGAATGATGGCAAAACGTTTGTCCGACCGTCTGTGAACAACCCTAACGGCTAAACCGTTCATCCATTTTCGCCAAAATAGGTATTTTCCAAACGACCTAGCAGACGTCTCGACTCCTTGAATTAGAAACCGATATTTTAATGCTGGTTAATAATTAAATATACAACTTTACGTGAAGCCCGGGGGATATTTTCAAAAATTTCAAAAATAAATAAAAAGTCCATAGTTTTTAATTAAATTTTGGTGTTGGAGTATAAAGCAAGTTTAAGAGAATAGTGCAGGTCTCATGTTCGTTGTAAACATTGATTTTCGAAAAATGCAAAAGTTCAAAACATTTTCGGAGTCTTCCTACAACTAAAATATTAAAGATGTAGATTTTTTTCTTAATGGATTCTGTTTCTTAAAGATAGATTTTGAAATAAGGTCAGGTACAATTTCTCGATAATTTGAGTATTTTTCGCGTTATTTTGTGTCGAGGAAAAAAGTTATATAAAATTACAATTATAATTTATGTTCAAAAATTGGACACGTATTTACGACTGAAATTAAATATAATTTAATTAAAAATTTATGCCTGATCAATATTTTTCTACGAGAAATTAATTATTGTTTAAATCATATATTTTGATGAATGAAATAATTTTAATTTATTATGCTTCTTGTAGTCATCTATATTTATTATTCTAACGGTGCTCTACCTTCAATTCTTAAAAATACGTAAATGTCTACATTTAATACTAGAAATATTGAACGAAATAGGATAGGTTATTACAGATTATAAAAAATGTGTGTGTGTGCGTGTGTGTATAATTTCAAAAATTTCTAATATGAATAACTTATATAGATGTAAACCACTTTTCGGTAATTGTAATTGAATCTTAAATCTATGGCTTCTGAAAATGTAAACATCGCTCGTTTTGTCTTATCACAAGTCATACAGCAGAAGGTATTATCAGCCCGATAATAAATTAATTTTCAGATATTTCATCCTTTTGTTCAAGAATTCAGAGAACAGAAATTAAAAAAAAAGAAAGAAAGAAAAACCGCATGCCATTTGCCCTTTTGACACAATGTTACTGCCCAATTTTTGCCGCCCCTAAAATTTTGCTGCCGTAGGCACGTGCCTCCTGCGCCTATGCGTCCCTGCTTGCAAGTGCATCGCAATACCTCTCGTTCGAGGATCTTCGAGTCCCCGACCCATTTCATCACTTGTTGTTCGTTGTAGAACATTGTGAAACAACTTTGTGTGTAAAATGCTATTGGGATTTTGTTTCAGAGAAAACAGTGTCCTACGTCGAATTCTCATATTACTATTGATCAGGGTTCAGAGTATTTCATTTTATCGACCAGTATCTTTAAATAAACACTCACGTGTTAGTGAGTGCTCCCAAAACTGTTAGCTTCCTTATTCAGTTTCGTAATTATCAGATGAAAACTCGAGAAAAATTAAGTTCAAATAGTACACAGATGTACCACATTTCTCAAAGCATAAAGTTATCTATTGTACTTGTACAAAACCATTGACTTAATTATTGGCCTTGTACAAAACAGGATTATTTAGTGGGAAAATAGTATCTATTGTACTAGTTTCCAATGTGCTCAGAAAATGAAAGAAAACTGTCCAGTCTCCGGCCATGTGAGAGTGATCTACAGTTTTGTTAGATACCCAGGACGTCGGAAAGAAGAAGAAAAACATCAAAGAACAATGAAACAGTTCCAATGTTGTCAGGAACGTGCAAATATTTGATTTGATAGTCCACCTATTATCATGCTTCGCGTACTGACTGAATTCTCTGACTTAGTGCGTCACTGCTTACGACACAACTGACATCATGCGACAACACCCCAAGAAACAGGCCGCTCGTCATTAAATATTTGGCATTCAACGTTGCCTCATGGAACAACAACTTTTTTTATGTTCCTTGGAATGTAAACAATTGTTACTTACTCGCCCTTACTTCTTAAGAACAATGATTATTGTAATCGTGCGCCTGAAAACGGCAATTTCTGTACAGTGTGATCGTAGAAAGTCTGCTTTAACACTTTTGTGTTAAAACACTCTGATTTATTGCAGAGTTATTCAAGTGTATTTTATTCGCTGTTCTTGTTCACTGCACGTGCTGTCCAAAAACTTTTCTGATTGCGCTCAGCAGTATTATTTATTTATTTATTTATTTATTTATTTATTTATTTATTTATTTATTTATTTATTTATTTATTTAATACACGTCAACGTCCTTGACAGGTCAGAAAAGAAAAAGAACGTCATGCAGGGCGATGACATTGCAAAAGAAAGTGATGAAGCTATTTACAAATGAGCTAACTGTAAAAGAACGCACCGACAAAATGATTGCAAGGTCGTAATTTGTAGTTATAATTCCAGTAGTGGCCAAGCAATAGCTGTCAAAGCAGTCCCTTCTTTTAGTAATCTCTCTATTGGCATATCTAACCCAGCGGAGCACCGCCCCACCCCGAAAAAGTTCTAATCCCCTGACGGGTCGTCTGATTTAGTAGTGCATATGTGTGTACAGGAGAAGGAACAAGGAACAAGGAAAGGAAAGAAAAGGAAAAAGAGCACGCGGTTCGTGGCCCGTTTGTAAGAGTACTGTTCCAGGATTCGCCGGGTATAGATTGGAAAAATCACTGAAAACTACTCATCAGAACAGCTTGTCGCAATAATTCTTCTCCAGTCAGCGTTTGCATTCGACCTAGTTACCAAGCAAGGGTCGAAAATTCACTTCCGCAGAGACTCGAACCCTAGGACGTCCTAGCCAGAGTCGCTGTAGAAATAACAATAATGCTGGTTCTGAGCTAACTCGGTCGAAATTTTCCAAGTGATGGCTCTTAGTGGGTTAGACGTTGCAGCATTATAATAATGCACCACCAATGCAAGTAACACTTGAAGAATGTGTTTTTGTAGCACTACCACTAAATGTGTATGTTATAATGCAGTCAACACCTACTCGTAATTACGACTATTATATGAATGGGTGGAAAACAGAGCGGTACAAGTGACATTTTATAAATTCTGGGGAAAACGTTTTTATTTTAGGCTATATTTCAGTTGCAATATAATTTCGTGGTTTTAATGAACAATTCAAACGCCGTGGTCTTAATGATGAAACAAAGCATCACGACATTATAGTAATATTTAATTAAATAAACATTTTTCTGAGATTTACAAAATGTCACTCATACCGTTCTGGTTTTCACCCATTCAGTATTATAATCACACGTAACTTTTAAAATGAAAAGCAAATAAACAAGAAACCTAGAAGAAAACTACAAAAACGACAATAATTTAAGAACGGTATTCCAATTTCTAGATGTAAAATCGAGTCAAAGATAATTTTATTTACCGAGAATTGAATGATGCAATTTTAATCTCCTTCGAACAGTTGTTCGTTGCAGCAGTTGTGTTTTACCAGCGCTGTTCAGAAGCGGATGCAGAAAGTTTTTCAGCGGGCGCATTTGACTTTGGATCCGCTCTTATATTTTTTTTGAAATAATACCATTTAAAAAAGTGCTGGATTGAAATTACAATTCAAACGCTGGCCTCCTCAGGATTTACCACTGACGCTGACCGTGTTTACGATTTCCCACACTCACGGACAGACTTAAACACATCGTGTCAAGCCCTCTTTTTTCTTAAAAAGGTCTTTCAAGAAATCCTGGCCCTGAACAATGATAAAATAAACTGTTTGTGCAATTTAATTTAACATAGTTCAAATTTCTTTTATCTCTGTTTCCTTCGGGAATGGCAACCATGTTAAATGCATGATTTATTTTATATGGGTATTCTTATAAAAATATAGGCATTCAAGTTAGTTTTATAATCTGATAATTCAGTGTACATATACATGGTGATTCGGATCTCCGGTATAATAAATAAATAGCTTATAGTAATTTACGCCTTTGACAGTTTTTGTTACCATTTTATTATTATTATTATTATTATTATTATTATTATTATTATTATTATTATTATTATTATTGTTGTTGTTGTTGTTGTTAAATTTCTTATATTTTGCAAACATTTAAATCTTTCTGTGTGTTTGCTGGAGCATTATTTCCTTTTGTCATTGGTGGCACGTTTCTTCTCATAAGCGCGCCACGTCATACGTTTGTCTATTAGTTTTCAGTTGGTACAACAGATAGCGTTAATATAACATAGTGGTCCGGTGTAAATTCTGACATCTGTGTTGGATCCAAGAGAAACTGATAAAACGAAACGATACAAATGGTAACTTGTTATTGTTCTAAGACTGTGACGCGTGTCAGACAGTTGACGCTGACAGAACTGTTGCCTAGTAAAATTATTTATTTCAGCTGTCAACGAGCTCTTGGACGTGATGATACGGAATTGTGGGAAATCGTAAATAAATGTTTCAGAGTTGCAAATTTGTCATCTGTTTCTTTGCATTTTTGAAAGTTTTGTGACAAACAGGCGTCTTGACAGTTGTGATTATGTTCAACAAATTTAGAAATGTACTGTATAACGTTGTTGGCGGAATAGATCCGCTGCCAGATTTAAAAGCTGTTGAAAGTTCGGCCGAAGATTCGTCGACATTAAAACCGAAATTTCCGTACACAAGACCACACTTCTTACAATTTCATTCCGATGAAGAAATTCAATGGTCTGCATGTCACAATATTCGTCCCATTATTGTGCCCCGGGACATCACCAAAATACCATGGAACAGTGGTTACGCAGAGTGAGTGTTATTATTCATAATAAGTAATGGGGATCGCATGTGTTCCTAATGTGAAGTGATTGTGAAATTCAACTTTTATTTTGTGAAGTGCTTTGGTAAAGATTACGCATAATTTGTTGTTCATGGGATTGAATGACCTGTCAACTGCAAATAATGAAGTAACTAGGACCGATGGCTTTTATTTACTTCAGATTATTTTTATATATATATANTATATATATATATATATAATATAACTTATTTACATGTGAATTTATTAGACATTATTGACATTATTTCACCATCCAAAGATTGTTCATTTGAGCATTTTTGTATGATATAAAATGTTTTTGCTATGATATTTTTTGATAATGTTAAATTACCCTGTGAAGACAATTATTGACCCCAAAACCTCTAAAAATAAAACAGCCATATTTGTAAACACTTCCAGGAATTAGTTTTAATTTAAAATATCAGGATTTTGATTAATTTTAACTGAATTCATTTACTTTGAAGTAATATTTACGAAAAGATGTATATGGTTACGTTTCTGATATAATCTGTTGTAACAGGAAAAACTATTTTATCCAAGAGAGGACAGTTTATTTTTCTCACAACTTAATTTGCTCGTCAACAATAAACAATATGTAATATTGTTTTACAAGTTATATCAAAAAATTTTTAGGTCTCTTGGTTTCTTAATTTATTAAAATGGATTTTCGTGAGATCGTTTTTTTTGGACTATGTTATTTAATGAAAATCTCCATCCTCGAAATACGATATAACTGCCACCCAGTGGGAATTGGAATAGTATCAGTGGTAATGACTTACTCTGTATGAAAATTATTTTTGTGTACTGATTCGCCTTAAAATTTCGGTCTTTGCTTCTTTTTCTTTTTGAATTTCAACTAGGGTTGCCAAAAGGAAAACAATGGAATTCAGGACAACCAAAAGTATTTCAGAGCTAATTGTTAATTTTATTTATCTAAATAGTATATAAAAAAGTAAATAATATAATAAGGAAATAGTATATGAAGTAAACATCTAAATAGTAGATGAAGATAAATTACGTTGCACACTTTCAAGAATAACAGTATTGATCGCTTTTTTTAGATCGAATTTCTCTGACTCAGGTTATCTAGGTCATTTCCTTATATTTCCATGACAAAAGATGTGAAGAATTTCAGTGCATTTAAATAAAATATTAAATAAATCATGACTTTGGTTGATATTAAAACTGTTATTGACTGGCCTTTTTTTGCCATTTGCATTCCAGATTCTCTTGCACCCACACATTGTAAGAGAGATGGATGCACTTCGATTAAAATTGCACGGTACTTTTCTTTATCTGTTTTCCAGTTTTCAGATTGCACTGTAAAAAGACAAAATAACAATATTTGCATTACAAAAGAAATAACCACTTGTGTTCTCTTGTGTAGTACATAGTTCACAAGTCTCCCGAAGCACAGTCTTTTTGTAGGACTGTGCGGAATTATATCAGAGTATAAAAATTCAGGAGTTAGCAGAAATAAAGAAAAATTTGATGGAACAGTGAGACATGTTGATATTCAGGACATATCTTGCTTTTTCAGGATGTATGGCAACCCTAGTTACTACAGAATTCCAGAGAAACGACAGTATGTTATGAACAGTGGGTAAATAAATAATTTAATCTAATAATGGAGAAACTGAACCATTCATGAACATACAACCTAAAGAGATTGGGAAATTGTTAATTGTGTTTTGAGGAAATAGTAATACTAGTTGATTACTGCTAATCTGTGTTGTATCGCTGTTTCTTATTTTGTAAAAGTGAATTAAAATTGAAATGTTTAGTGCTTCTTTTACATATTTGTCAGTGCTTCTACAAATGGCAAGTAGTTGAATATTAATCAATGCTCTTTCGGGGAGAGGGGGGGAGTTCATTGAAATTCTTTTCTGAGAATATTTCATAAGAATAGAAGAGATGGCTTTTAGCGTTTTGTATTTGACATTGACAAAAATGCAAACCATAAAGAAATCCTATTATCTGAACACACTTTAAACTGAATGTGTGTTAAATTTACTTTCAAATTTATTACATAAATATTCTCTTCTAAATAATCTCTCTTTAACATAATACTTCACTAATTGCGACCCTGTTCTACTCTTTTATATCATTACTGGAGGTTCCTTTTACTGTTTATTTTTACAGCAAATAAAACAAAATTACAAGGGTATTGTAACTTTAATGTAATTCAGAAAAGTAATACTAGAACAACATTCCTTCAAGTACTTCTCCCCAGTATATCAAATAATTTTCTTTTTTTTACTTAAATAAGTATTATTCTTAATAACAGGATTGAACATTAATATTCAGAATGGAAAACATAATACTAAGTGGAGGTAAATTGAGTTTATTTTTCAATTCCAAGGTTCATTCAAACCAGAATTTAAGACTCTCCCTTTGTTTAACAACTCTAAAATTACTCATTTTTAACAGTCCTCTATTTCACTTTGTATTTAGTACTGATATGAACTATCAGTATGAATGTATGAATGTGACAATACCATTATAGGTCACTTGTAAAATTCAGTATTATATAAACATATCTCCAAGAGAAATCTTCAGGCAAAATAATTGCTACAAGTTTAAACATAGACATTGTGCATTTTGCATTATTAATTTCTCTGTTCTGTAAATTTGCCATTAATTTGAAGTTATTTAAAAATTTAGATCCAGTTGTAGTGAACCTCAGGGATCCTACATTTTTGGTTTGCTATATCAGAGGTTCACTGTAGCTGATAATTCCTAAATATAATGCAGTTTTTCAACTGTTATTGATTTTATTATATCAGAGGCACAGTGAAATATCCAGTGGCTGGAAATTCAAAATTTCAATACCGTAATGCTTTCTATACATCCAATTCTACATTGTTCACTCAAAATGTCTTAGTGCAATCTATAATGCCCTTCAATGCCTCTCTACATTTACACATGCTAATGGAGCCTTTCTTCTCATTTGTATCCTCTTTTCATCACATTTGTTTTCTTCCTTTGTAGAAGGCCCTTTCACCCCATTCATGATGTCCTAACTAGATTGAATTTCAGTGCCTTGTGGTCCTTAACAATAAAATCTTCAGCTGGACAAAAGTGCTATTGATGAGCTGAAGCAATTCCCTTGATGGCATGGTACCCTCAGACCCTTTCATTTACCATCTATTGTACAAAAATAACCCAAGAGACCCTCTACTTGCAAAACCTTGAGTGTTAAATGAATGTGCGGTAGGGAGGTGTATTTACTATGTAACTGAATCGTCTAGTGTTTGTTGGCTGCTTGCATATGTGAATTGGGACTAGTGATCTCGTTAAATTTTACTTTGCCTCTAAATGTATTTTTTTTTTAAAATAATAATCTACTAATGCCTGTTTTTGATCAGTAATTTTTTAAGACTTTCATTACCTTGTATTAAGAAAAGGGAGCAAGAGCAGGAATGTCCATAGCTGTACATACGATTGGAGAAAAATATTCATAGCCGGGAAGCAAGCGATGAGGGAATAGCATGTCTCTTGTACTAAGAGGATGCAATCTTGTTATTATAGGAATTTATGCTCCAGTAAACAATGCACGTGTTGAAGAAAAATATGTTATCAGAGGAACTGACTATACTTCTAGATTCTATAGGAAAGCGCAAAGAAGTGGTGCTTCTAGGTGATTTTAACAGAAGAGTTGGAAAATGAATAGCGCATAATGTTATGGCACGATATGGTGAAAATGTATTAAATGACAATGGAGGAAGACTTATAGAGACATGTGAACTGTATGATCTTAAAATATTGAATAGCTATTTTCCACATAAAAAATACATAAATTCATGTAAACACAGCCCACTAGAAAACTGCAATCAATAATTGACTAAACAGTCATCAATAAAGTGGAGTTATGTTCTGGTTCTAAGAGGTGCGTCTTGTGGATCACTACTTACTAAAAGGAATAGCTTACCTGAATATAAACATTACTTCAAAACTTATGGAAACACAAAGCCAAGTACAAAAGGTGGAAAAGTATTGAGTGAAATGTGGTGGAGATACAATATTGAAAGCCTTCAAGATGATTCCATTGCATTTTTATACCGATTGTGCATGACAGAAAAATTAAAGTACATCCCAATAGGAAATACTGAAGACAAATACCCATTTTTAGAAAAATGCACTTGTGAAGCAGCTAAAGAAACTGGGAGATAAGGGAAAATGTGAATATAAACAAGGACTTGTGGTGGACAGAAGATATAAAAGACCTGATTGAAGAAGAGAAAAAGTTATGTTTGAGATGGCTTTCAACAAAGGATTTAGAAGACATAAGTGAATATAACAAAATGAAACATTTGGTTAAGAAAAAAGTGGAGGCAAAAAATGTTACAGATTAGACAAGTGCATTGGTAACACCAAATCCAGAGAGGCATGGAAAATGTTACATTCCATGAAATTGAATACAACCCAAGAATGACATTTAGTACATCCAATTGGTATTGAAAAATGGCAAAAATACTACGAAAATCTTTTGACAGAAAATGTATCTAAATTTCAGGGAATAGATTATGATCCACTGCATGTAAATTCAATCACACTAGATATGACTTTGGAAGAGGTAAGAGAAGTGTTAAGAAACATGAAAAATAATAAAGCACCTGGGCGTGGAGGTATATCCATAGAGCTGGTTAAACATTATCCTATTGTAGGTTTGGAATTAATTACTGAATTATTCAAGGACATTTTAAAAGGAGGTAAAATGCTTGAATTATGGAAATTATCCTATATAAATTCAATTTACAAAAAAGTCTGTAAAAAAAATATTGTAATAATTGTAAAGGGATAAGTGTGACTTCATCTTTGGTTAGATTGTATGGACATGTGCTAAAGAATGCAAACGTCATACTCTGCAATGCAAAGTGGTTTTAGGCCAGGAAGATCCTGTGTTGATAATATTTTTTGTCTCAAACAACTGATGGAAAAAACAATTGGGAGAGGAAGAAAACTTCACATAATTTTCATTGATCTCAAAAAGGCTTATGATAATGTGCCTGTAAAAGAAGTATGGGGACAATGGAAAAAAAAGGAATATCAACAACATACATAAATGCAGTCAAACAACTTAATAAAGATAACAAAAGTCAAGTAAAAGTGGGAAAATGTCTATCAGGCAACTTCCGAGTAAATAAAGGATTACAGCAAGGCTGCTGTATATTCCCAACATTGATAAAGCCCTAAAAGAATGGAAAAGAAAATGCAGAAGTATGGATTTGAAAATAGGTGATGAAACATTGTTTAGTCTACTTGCAGATGACCAGGTGATAATGGATGAAGATGAAGATGATGTAACTATATGTTCAGAAAGTTAATAGAAGAGTGTGAAAAAGATGTGGAAAAGGCTGTTAAAAATGTTACTATCCAATACTGTGTTCAAAATTTGGTAACCATATTACTGTTGTAGGTGTTTGTGTGTAGGTGCTTGCTGAATGGCGTTGACTCATATTGTGTGTAATTGTGTGTAATGATAATTTGGATAAAATAAATAATTAATTTACTAAATGCATATAATGTTTAAAATTTATTTATTCAATAGCCATTGGCTGTGAAAATGGCTAACGGTTGATAAAATATCAACAACAGTATATGTAACCTTCAAGAACGTACGTTATTTCAGTGATTACTTTGCTTTGATATTTATCTCGTATCAAAAATGCAAGAATTGAATGTCATTAGAGTTTCCTTTAATTTAAAAATGGTAAAATTTATATTGCAGGAGCTCCAGTATGGTTGATGTTAATGAAATTTTAAAGAGAATCGATGAATATTAAGGGGTTGACTTTAGGGTCAATAGACAAATACAAACTCGTGACTGATGGGTGTTATAAAGTTCAAAATGCTGTTGATTACAGAAAATACTAATGAAGTTAATATTTGTTTTCTGATATACAGCTGCAAAATATTTAACAATAAATTAAAAATTCTCTCCTCCATTTGTATTCTTGTTTTGAAAACCAAGAAAATTATAAATATGAGGCATTGTGTCAGAAATAGTCACAAACCACAAAGTTTGTGGTTTAACTGTGGCTTTTTTTTTAAATCCAAGATTTCCAAAGAATGATGCAAATTTGGCCTTAAATTTTCTGGAACATTTTCTTAAACATTTGAGACAGGCAGAATTAAATATAAGAACTTAATTATGTTATATCAATGATAATGTTTATAAGTGAAGATGGTCTGGGAGATGGCTTGTTATTTTCTTTGCGGAAAAAATAAATAATGACTTATTTCTCAGTTGGAAATATTTATTTTAATACTGAAACTTATCCGAGTTAATAATTAATACTTAATCAGAATATGGAACAGTTTTCTACCTATTATAATGAAATGTTTTAGATTATGTAAAGCCTTGCATCAATTTTAATGTTATGACCATAACAGCAGAGAGAAATATAACATTAATGGAAACTAACAAATGAAGCATAAGATTGAGATTGATTATAAGAAATTTAAAGATCCGTTTTGTCCGCAATCCACAAAATATTTCCTCTTAGAACCACAAGTTTAGGAAATTTTTGAGCAAAGTTGACCCCCCCAAGAAAGTGTATCTGTTATTTGTAGGTTGCTATTGTACAATTGTTTGTGTTATGATTGAGTTGTATGTTGTATATTGTAGTGAAAAATGTTTGGGTCAGGAAAGAAAACAGTTCTTTCAAAAGGGGCCAATGCAAGAATAAGGTTTTTCATGTCAAAAATAACTTTTAAAGGAACCTCTTATTTAACAATTTTCATTGTGAATTTTACTAGAAGTAACACTTCCTTAATTAATAATACAATGGTCTTAATTCATCGTATACCTAATATAAAATGTAACTTTTTTATTCTTTTAATAATTATCTATCACAATTATTTTTAATTTAAAATGAAAGGCATTGGATATTTAGTGAATTAATATAGTATGCTTAGGTAAAAATACACATTTCCAATTGTAGTATTATTTCAAAAAATCAACGTTAACGGGTAGGTCATTTTTCACTAAATGAGCTTTCTTCCCAAGAAACATATTTTAGAGGTTCCTTACTTAAAGTATTACCATCTATATCAGCAATATATTACTTCTCAAAACTATTGTACTTTTGTAATTTTGAGTTATCAATTTAGTTTGCATCAAAAATATATACTGTAAAATCAAATAGATCATTGATTAATTAAAATCGTATTCTTATGAGACTTGTGAAAATTAATTCACATATGAATTTCACTTTATGAAGACAATTTATTTTATGATGTTTGTGTCGCTTTGTACATTAACTTAATTTATTTCACGTTTCAGGGCAGTCAATGCAGGAAAATCAAGATGGAACGAGGACCAAGCTTGCATACAGAAAGGATTTCTTCAACGTCCTGAAGGTCGAGGACGATGCACAACTCCTACTGTTACTCAAGACATAGGATCGTTAATTCCTGATCATTTGAATGCTGCAACTTGCTTACCATATGTGTATTTTGCGATGTTTGATGGCCATGCTGGTGTAGGTGCAGCTGTTGCAGCTGCTAATCAGTTACATCATATACTTCAGGTAACTTCCTTAGTCAACATTTTGTTTTTATCCAATATGTCATATGTTTATGCCAATATGATTTTTGGAGTATTGCAAATTGATTCTATTGCTAGAGGTTCTTTATTGAATGTAATTTAAAGATTTTGTTGGGTGAATATCATCAATCTTCTTTTAACGTTAAAGAAGTTACTGTGGTAAAACAAAAACTTTTCCATCAATGGAAAAGGCACTGTTTTATTTATTCTTGATCTACTGGCAAAGCAATTGAATATGTTCTTCAGTTTGAGAATCATAGCTTATGTCTGTTAAATTATTAATCTAAATTATAGCAATAAGTCTTGTAGGTAAATGCTGCTCAAATGTAAGAATTAGGACTAGAGTACCGGTGGTGACTTTCTGCATTGGTTTGCACCCCATTTGGTCAGCGAAACCTGCTCAATGGTCACGTCAATTGAGTACTCATTCGTAAATGGCCATTTTATTGAGGTGTCGGTGGATTTTTTTCCATAGGACATGTGTAAAAACTCATTTGAGCAGTTGCCTACCACTGTATCAGGTACATTCAGTGCACATCTATTCAGTGGTCAATCCAGCGATTTTGAAATGTAATAGAATAAAAGCAGAAGAGCGGTTGATTCAGTGTTTTCCTGCAACAGGACTCATTGCCAGATTACTGAGAACAGTGACCTCTAGAGTCTCTCTTCTGATAAGAGCAAAAATGGATGATTTTTCATGAAATGTCAATGAAATAATAATACGTTTGTTTCACTTTTTTTTACCCGAGCTTTTTCATGGAGATTGCTAACTCCTCCTTCCCTCTGTGGGGACTTGCGAATGGCAGGCGAAGTACACTGATTCGATGTATAACCAGTCTGATAGTCTTTTGAATCTTTGCAGCCTTCTTCCTCCTACAGAAGGAAAATTTCATTTTGAAGTCATAGTTTGGCTTGGTGTTAATAGAAATGTGATTCATGATGTCTTGCATGTTTGACACTAGCAAAGAGAAAGCATGTTGTCCTGAACATCGAAGAAAGTTTACACCAAAGAACATACTGACATTTTTACGTGCGACAGGACAGCAGGACACATTTTTAACAGCATTATAAATAAAAGGAGCTCATTTTTGTGAAGTTGTGAAACCTAAGCATGTAAAGAGAGATGTACACTTTTCTAATGAGACAAACAAGGCATATTTTTGTAAAAACCAAGTAAAATCCATCCGATTGCAGATTTGCCAACATCTTGTAATTCAAGTGTAATTGCTATTTAAGTTGCATTTTGAAATTTAAGATAATTAAAATTATTTTACCAAAAACATACTTTATTTTAAAGCAATTACCACGATTAGACTTGATCTTCGCTTCCCATAAACTCATAACTTGATTACTTGGTCACATTTTCTAACCTTGGTCACGTTTTTAATGGCCAATTTTTGCTGGATGTGTAAGTCAGGTTTCATTGCAAAAATAAATTTTGGAATGCCAGTGTAGCTTAGTTGTAAACCTAGTAATCTAGGATTAAAATTCCCACACCTTTGTTATTTATATCCTATTCTTGGTGGTATTTCACTCTGAGGAATAGTGTTGATGGTTACTAAATGCGGACGTGTGGTCTCGGCTATCAATGAGCAATACATCTATAATGTTTAGTTTATAGTAGCACTGGAAGTGGGCATGGTGTCTTGAATCAGGAACAAGAACAATGGTGTGTTCTTGTTCCTGATTCGTAAACTACATCTGAATTGAAGAAATTAACTCTAGTACTGGAATTGTATAGAAATACTTGATTAATTCTGGAAGAATTTGCCTCCTATTATAAAGGGAGAGTTTTTCGTTTGAATTTCATCGGAAAAAGTATTGCAACACTCAGATTGCATTGTCCAATTTATTCCTCAGTATAGATGTAGCACATACAGACAGAATACTACACACGATTCGTGGGCAGAGCCATGTGAGATCCCTCATCCTACAAGAGAGAACACCATGGACCGGAAACGCCACATCAATACTGCGTGTACTCGCCGCGGATAGTACAAGCCCTGATGCGGGCGGGGATCCCATAGGCCCAGGAGGTGGCGAAAAGTGCGGTATACTGTTCGACGCCTCGTGCACCGCCTCATGTAGAGCAGGCAGAGTTGTTGGGGGAGTCGCAACCCGGGTCAAACGTTGGCCCATCATGTCCCACACATGCTCGATCGGGGACAAATCCGGCGAGCGTGCCGGCCAAGGCAGTTGAAGATCGCGAAGTGTGTTGCGTAGCGCGGGCAGTGTGAGGGCGGGCATAGTCCTGCTGGCACAGCGCGCCACCCTCCCGTTGCAAGAAAGGTATCGGCACTGGCCGCACAACGTACTGGATGTATCCAGCGTTGGTCAATGATCCCTCCACGAACACCAAAGACGAACGCGCTGATGGCATCCCTCACCATCACTCCCTACGTGACATGGACGAACACACTCCGGACGCACATGCTCGCCTACGCGACGCCGCGCACGCTCACGACCATCACTGACATGCAGGCAGAAGCTTCTCTCATCACTGAACATCAATGCATGCCATTCCGACTCTCAGCTGACCCGCAGAGCCAGACGTGCCCGACGATGGTTCGGCGTGAGTAGCAGGCGTGCTAGCGGTATGCGTGATTGTAATCCCGCAGCAAGTTGCCGGTCCCCAACGGTGCGTGGAGACACGTTGGGGGCCACATGCGCCCGCATCACGGCGCGGGTTGCCGTACGATCTGCCTACGCCGCTCTCACGATGCGTCGATCTTGACGTTGGTTAGTGCTCCGCGGTCGCTCCGAAGTAGGTCTACGGCTGAGGGGAATGCTCGTCTACCCATCGTCGTCAGCACGGCAGTGACGTCGCATCACGGCCCACGTGGTCAGCAATGCGCCGAAAGGACCACCGGGCGTCGACAATCGGACCCCCTCTCAAACTTGCCCAATTGCTGAAAAGACGAACGAGTGCGACGCCGGGGCATGCCTAAGTCACGACTAGACCTTATTGCAGTGGACAGCGCCTTTTAAAGCCGCGGAGTAGATGGCGCGTCCGGGCCATTTCGTCACGATGCCATTACGACACCGGGCGTCAGTCATATATAATAAGAAAAATATGTTTCATATTCACTAATGGTAGTCATTAGCAAAATAAACGTCAGTGTGATGTGAGTGTGCTCAAATTCCCTATATCACTGGTTATCACATATATCTGAAGTGCTTGGGGCTGGGCCAGGTTTCAATCTTAACACAATTGATAATAAAGTGTATGATTAATGTATCGATTTTTTACAGGAAAAGCTAATTGATGTTATTGACCATCTTCTCCCTCCTTTGGATGAAGTTCCTGAACATTTAATGGAAAAGTCTACACGCCGAGGAGCATGTATGTGGTTTCCAGGGAAAGATGTAACCCAAGAATCACTTATAATTGGAGCATTAGAATCATCGTTCTGGGATATGGTAAGGATTTTGCCTATATTTGCATCTCCCTTCTCTTTTCTTTCTTATTGTTTGCATGTTTGCCTGTTCCTATCTTTTCTGAAAGCAAATCTCTAAGATTGAAATTTTCTTATAATTTATGAATAATCTGTATATTAATTGGCAGTAATTGAATACCTTTCAGGATCAGTTAATTGCAGAAGATAGGCAGAAATATGATATGAAAGGAGGTTGTACTGCTTTAGTTGCACTTTTCATTTTGGGAAAAGTGTATGTGGCAAATGCTGGAGATTCACGTGCTGTCCTGTGTAGGAATGATGTGGCAATTCCCTTGTCAAATGATTTCACTCCGGAAACAGAACGTCAGCGGATTCGACGCTTGGTAAGTTGCAGGTCGTTAAATGAACGTACAAGTAATTGTAAGTCCATTTTCATTCTGCTCATTCTTTTTCCTGTAGGGTTTATTGATGTAATTTATTATCCTATTTCTTTTTTTATAAGACCGCGTGGTATTGAATTTGTTGTTATGAAAGCCAGGAGAGAAAACTGTACAGTCATGGCAGCGAATAGTGCTTTACAGCTCTGATAATTAAACTCGATAACTTGTGATGAGATGAGAAGAATAGGGGCAAAACTGTGACTATATCTGTAACCATGACAGATTTCTAAGAAGTGACTGGTTACACATTTATGGTTAAAAAGATGAAGAAATCATAGCAGATCTTACTCTTCATAGTGTACTATCCAATGCCTACCACAATGGCTGGCCAGTAGTGCTGAGGCTTAAGTAGACTAAAACATAATATCCCAAGTTCACAAGGGCCTGAACATAAGAGATTTGTTAAAAACAATAACTTCACTAAAAGTATGTTAAATTATTTCTTGCAGAATAACATTTTTATTTTGAAAATTTATAATTTTTTTAACTGATTTATAGACATTTTGAATTGTATGTGTGAATCGTGTTATTTCATGTGAAAAAAGTGAGCCTTGGAAGACACTAACTCAAAGATAATTTCTCACTTGCATCTTCCTTTTGCAAATTTGTAGATATCTATTAAACATTTTAATTGATAGAAATCACTGCTTTTGTGTGTGCAAAATTTTGTAAAGTACTTTACAGTGCTTATTCCTTATTAACACAATTTCAATACAATGAAGTATAATTAATAATGTTTTGTCAATATGTCATTGACATAATTTAAATTGTTGTTAAAGTGGAGTTAAAAAAAGGGGAAGAAGGTGCCTTGTATTGTTTATAGTCAAGGACTTCACATAAGGTTTATCTTGCACTGCTGAGCAGAACATTGAATCTTAAGTCCATTATTACAGTATCCAGAGAAAATAGACTGATCTGAAAATTTTCAGAATAAGACACTCTGAAAATAAATTATTCAATGACTGAGAATTTCTGAAAATTATGTGGTTACGGTGTGAATTGAAAAAAAAGCTTTTGATGTCTCCATCGTTTTTATATTGCACATGTGGAAATAAATGTACAATGCATGTTAGATTGGTTGCAAGAAATTGATGTCTATATTTTTTTGACAGAAAACTAAACATTTATCAATTGGTGTAAAAATGTCTATTTTTTTTTGACAGAAAACTAAACATTTATCAATTGGTGTAAAAATGAGATTGTCAAAATTTCATCTTCAGTAAATGATTTTAAGACCTCTCTCATGAGCCCTAATGTTTTAAAAATAGCTATTTTTCTAAAAATTCCACTTTACAATGAGAACAATTTATCATAGGCACATGTTCTTTCTGTAGTTTTGTAGAGAATGTTCTCTAAAATCTAGTCTTTCCTAGCACATTTGGATAATTCTAATTCTTCTAGTAAGTTTTAGTTTACCTAAAATGGCTATGTATGCAACATCGATATATTAATATTATTTTTTTTGTTACATTTAAAAAGAAACTTATATTGAAACAGAAAAAAAATGTGTTTGAATGCAATGAATGAATTCAAAGAACAACAAAATCATCATTTAGTGAGTAATTCAATGCATTTATAGAAAATTATAACATTTTTCCATGACTGGTCTATGAAAAACCCATGTATCTTCTGATCTACATGTTTCTCAAGAAAGCTTGAAGTAATGAAAATTGAAACCTGGAACAAAGACTATTAAAAAAACACCTATTATTAATACTTTTAGGACAAATGAGCTGCTGGTTAAAAGTGTGGCGAATAAAAGTAGTAATAATTGCATCATCCTAACTAAATGAATATAACTTGTGAACAAAGTAGTGGTCAAAAAGTTGGATGATATTCTCTTTTAGTGCATTGTTAAAAATCAATATTGTTCTCTACTTCAGCTTTTATCAAACTATAGCTGTATATAAGATAGTTTTTTGAGCAATTATGGATGATCGAGACATTTTTTCTGAAAAATGAGATCAAAAATTAAATTAGATCATTTTGTGTTCTCCTGGTTCAGAATTTACCAGAAATTGTGGATTAAAGATAAGACATTTTAACTTCAAGCCTCCTGCACTCCTGGTTGTACAGTGTGTTGTAATGTGTTTTCAAATGCTAATTCATAGGTTCAAAAGAGTCTTGTGAAATTGGGAAGGTGCATACTTTTTGGACTTATCTTGTATGTGTGCTTATATTTTCATACTTTTTATTCTTAAATCAGTGTCTTTGGAATTTATTAGGTACTATTTTATTTCTTATATGTCTATTTTTAAAAAAAATCTGTTTTCGAGTAATGATGTTTATTTTATTTGTAGGCAGCATTGCAACCTGAATTATTAGGAGCCGATTTTACCCATCTAGATTATTGTCGAAGACCCAGCGAGAAAGACTTGGGCAAGAGAATTCTTTATCGTGATGTTTTCATGACTGGGTGGGCATACAAGACAGTCACAAAGGCGGATTTGAAATGTCCTGTAGTTACAGGTGAAGGTAAAAGGGTAAGTTTTCCTTCACTTCAAAATACTTTTATTCTCATCTTAAGCTTGAACAATGAAACTATTAATGATTTTGATTACAATAATTACAGTAATAATAATAATAATAATTATTATTATTATTATTTTTGATAGATATTCACAATTCTTAGGCAAAAATTGTTTCAGAATAACAAAGTTATCCCATTTTATCAAAAATAGATAATTATAGAATAACATTAACAATTAAATAAGAGTATTAGTATTAATTCATTAGTTTATTTATTTAAATAGCAAATTAAAATAAAAAGTTTTTTCTCCCAAAGTGGATATTTTTTGATGGATCTGGTCCATCTTGAGTTTTTCTGAATAGAATATGAAATAGATATTTTATTTTTTGAAGGGACATTATACAGAGTCGATAGGACATTTTCACAATTTGCACAAAAATAGTTGCAAATTTTTTATTTTATTTTTTGCTCAAATAGAGGAAAGATACTTACAAATGGTAGCTCAAATAGAGGAAAGTGCTTATAAATATTGTATAGATCTGATTAATATTAAAACCTTTGAAATTCATAAAAATTGCTAAAAAATAACATTTTTCGAACCTGTACTACAATTGCAATATAGATTTGTAAATATTTCATTTTTTAATGATATATTTGTAAAGTATTGGACTGCTATGCTGAGGCCACGATTAGAGTCCCAGGATGAACAAATATTTTTCTTTAAATTTTCTTGCTCAAATAGAGAAAACTGTGCCTGTAAATATGGTATCAGTCTGCTTTTTATTTAAGACCGTGAAATTTCAAAAATTGCATATCTGCAAAAATTACCGATTTCAATCTCCTGCACATCTCTTATCAAACACTTCTCGTATTCTCATGTAATGGAGTAATTTATGTATTGTAAATTAAATAATTCTATATTAAATAATTACAAATACATAAATTGTCATTTAATAATTTGCAAAGTGTATTATTGTTTTTGCAGTATTGAAAATATTTTACAATTCAGCATATTCCATTTTTTGCCTCATTTATGGACTTACACCCTGAGGTGACAAAAGTCATGGAATACCTCCTAAAATCATGTCAGACTTCCTTTTGCCTGGTGAAGTGCAGCAACTCAACATGACACGGACTGAACAAGTCATTGGAAGTCCCCTACATAAATATTGAGCAATGTTGCTTTTATAGCCATAATCATGAAAGTGTTGCTGGTGCAGGATTTTGTGCATGAACTGACCTCTTGACTATGTTCCATGTTTGATGGGTCTCATGTTGGGCAATCTGGGGAGCCAAATCATTTGCTTCAATTGTCTAGGATGTTATTTAAGCCAATTGTGAACAATTGTGGTCTGGTGACATGGCACATTGTCGTCCATAAAAATTGTGTCATTGTTTGGGAACATGACATCCATGAATGACTGCAAATAGTCTCCAAGTAGCTGAATATAGCCATTTCCAGTCAACGATTGGTTCAGTTGACCAGGGGACCCAATCCATTCCATGTAAAAAAGTCCACACCATTATAGAGCCACTGCCAGCTTGCACAGTTCCTTGCTGACAACTTGGGTCCATGGCTTCATGAGGTCTGTTCCGCTCTTGAACCCTACCATCAACCACCTCTTACCAAATGAAATTTGGACTCATCAAGCCACAGTTTTCCGGTCATCTAGTATCCAATCGATATGGTCATGAGCCATGGAGAGGCGTTGCAGGCAATTTCGTGCGCTAGCAAAGGCACTGGATTTGATCTTCTCGTACCATAGCCCATTATAGCCAGATTTCACTGCACTGTCTTGACTGATACGTTTGTTGCATGTCCCACATTGGTTTGTGCGGTTATTTGAGGGTTCCTTGTGTGGTACCACTCACAACTCTCTATATGCAAACATCACTGCACTTGGTCATTGGGTGAAAGCCATTGGCCTATGTGTTGTCTGTGGTGAGAGTACAAGCCTGAAATTAGGTATTCTTGGCACACTCTTGAATATCAGAACATTGAATTCCCTAACGATTTCTGAAATGGAAAGTCCCATGCTCCAACTACTATTCCACATTCAAAGTCTGTTACTTCCCATGCGGCCATAATGACTACAATCTTTTTCACACAAGTCATTTGAGTACAAATGACAGCTCTGCCAATGTAATGCTCTTTTATAACTTTTGTACCCAGAACTAGTCCCATCTGTATATTTGCATATTGCTATCTCATGCCTTTTGTCACCTCAATGTAGTGCTGTGATACATATAATGTGTGATATATTAACTATAACTAGTTATTAGTAATAGTATGTCTTTAATTATTAATACGTAACATTAATTAGCTAGATAATGATGACAAAGGCAACATCAGCACATCAACACACACCTTATTTTAATGTATGTATCTTACTATTTACACTATTTGTACTTGATTAATTTGATGAGCCATCAGTGTTTGGATCAGGTTAGATTGTAATATGATGTGACAATGACATGACAGTCATGATTGATATGTACTAGCGTTAATTGTTCAGCATGCAAAATTAGTACAGAAAGAGCTATTGTGCAACTGGAGAAGAATTGATTTAGGTATTGAAACCAAAAGGAAAAGAACATAATGTTAATAGTGTTTTTATTTGCATGTCATCATCTTCTTCCAACTTAGTTTTTGAAAGTAATGGTTATTTTTTGATAATATCAAATAATCAATGAAATATGAAACTTGTGTTTGGATGGGAGAAAACAACTTCCATTAAATGTCCAGAAGCAAAGCAAGGGACTAATGTCATTGTGTAAATATAATATGCAGTATATTAAAACTGCATAGATTGTCACAACTTTCATACCACAAACTTTTCAAAAGTTCGTAATTTTGAGGTGGTTTAGCACTTGAGGCAGTGTTTGGTAGAATAGAATAGAATGGACTGGAGCTTATATTGATATGTTGAAGGGAAAAAAATTCACTTTACAGTGGAGGTACAAACTATATTTTTTAGCTCGCTTGCCTCTAACTTATATTTACATAGTTTACAATTTACTTCATATTAAAGTAACCTTTGTTTAGGTATTAGAAGGATTGCAAACTGAAACAAAAGAGGGTAGTGAAGTTGCCCATGCATTTATTAAAGGCACACTTGCGATAGGTGAACCAAACATTGTTTCTGTTTTCAGCATGACTAATACTTGGTTTCATCTAGTGGTTTGTGTATTGTGATGGTATTACATGTCTAAGCTTAGGTCAGTCGATAAACTTTATAGAATCAATCAACTTCACGGTTATATCTTTGCCAATAACAAGGCTAGATTAGGAAGGAAATTAAATAGTATAGAAAAGAATTAGGGTTAAACAATCAAAACTAGAAGATTAGAAAATATGGTATGGGTGTGACCACATGATTGAGGGATGTCCTACAAATGCAGGACGAGATATTTGTAAAACAAATTTTAAATTGGATACCTAAAGGAAAGTGCAATTCTGGCAGACCTTTTTCTGCGATAAATATGTCTTCCTAGTTACCAGGAAGTAACTAATGCAAGTAATGGAGGAGAAAATATTGGAAGAGGTCAATGGGAGGACTGAGTAGTATCAATCAATTTGAGATTAAAAACTGGGAACTCTTGGGGGTAGAAACGTTACGAGAAGATGAGGTTGAGAAATTTCTGGGTATATCCTGGAAATGTGTTTGTGGGTATATCCTGGAAATGTGTTTGTGGATATATCCTGGAAATGTGTTTGTGGGTATATCCTGGAAATGTGTTTGCGGGTATATCCTGGAAATGTGTTTCGGGGTATCTCCTGGAAATGTGTTTATGGGTATCTTCTGGAAATGTGAAGCTTAGAGGTGAGGGTAAAAAAAAAGTTCGTTTTTTTTTCTGCTAGTTTCATTAATTAATTTATTGGTTACTCCTGTTTTAAATATGGTGAAGTATTTTTGAACCACGTTATAAGAAAGTGCCTGGGCAATAAGATCTGTAAATTTCATAGATTCTAAATTTTTTATACAGTGGTAAGCACTAGAGAGAATGTGGTGAAAAGAAAAATTACCTAATTCCATCTTTTATGTAACATGAAGTCTATTAATATTTGGAGTTGAAATAAAGAAAACTTTGAGTAAATAAATATATAAATTGAAGGATAGGTAATGCAATCAGACATAATTCATGTATCAACATAGATATCATACTGCAATATTGGGGAGGGGGGAGGAATTTGGTAACCAGTGTTGTGTCAAATCAGAATTTACGTCATTTTTGGGTATCTTAAAATCTTGTGATGTGTTCTTTTGAGATTGCTTTCATTGTTTAATGAAATGCTTAATACAATGAATAGCAAATTATTTTTTAAGTAAAACACACAAAAGGAATGGAGATTCCATTATTCTAGACAATTTTTGAACTGAAATTTAGTATCTTTCATACTCTTTGCGTGTCTAGTCATATGCAGTGTGTGTTTTGAAGGATAAGGATATCGGAACAAAAGTACATTTTAACTAATTATGCAATGCCCCCAAGATTTGTTGTGAAGGAAATTCTTTAAAATAAATTTGTATAAGTATAAAGTAAATTTTTTGTTATTATTTTCAGTTCTTGTTATACTCTTACCTGATGATTTACATTTATTTGTTTTGTGAGATGTTAAATTTGAAATTTTTTGTAAAACTTGACCACATCTATCCTCTTCATCACTTTTATAAAAATGTTTCATTGATCTTTGTAATTTTTGTTTCAGAGTCGTGTCCTAGCTACAATTGGAGTAACACGTGGTTTTGGTGATCATGATTTAAGAGCATTGTATTGCAATAATCCAATAAAACCGTTCTTACTCTCTCAGCCTGAGGTAAGAGTTATCTGTGATGTTTGGTCAAAAAAGGCCGTCTCCAAAATATGATTTTTTTACCTGAAAGCATCAATCAAACATTCCCCTTGAATTTTTGTGTAATCATGATATCTAATAACATCACAGCCTTTTCAACAGCATTGGTCTAAACCTGTTATCCGTGAACGTTTTGCATTAGATTTGGTCAGAATGTAACATGTGCATTTCTCAAACCATTATATAGTATTATTTGTATGAAGACAATGTTAGGGAATTATTATGTATGAATCAAATATCAGTTTCAAGTAAATGTCAATGGTTGCGTGAGTATCTCTATTTGAATAGTTGTATAAACCTATTAATTGCAATATTTTCTGGTTGCAACTCGCCAAGAATTTGGGGGACATTCAATTTAAAATAATTCTGGAGAATTTAGTGGAAATAAGGCCCATGACATATTATTAAATGATCTTTATTGTATTTGATCTAGATATTGACTGGAAAAAACTTGTTGTGGTTTTTGAGAAAAATTGCCATGATTTCATGAATTTTCATGCACCATGCATGCGATTTCATGCACCAATCCAAATGGGAAAACTTCTTAAATTTTCAAAAATTGGGCATAACCTTATTTAGAGATCTAATTTTGATGGACAAATTTCATTAAAAAAGAAATCTCTACTTTCCATAATGTAGATGTAGGACGATGATGAAAAAATGATGGTGATGATGAAACTTTTACAAGTTTTCAAAAATTAAGGTGTTGATGAAAATCAGACATGTGTCATTTTTATAAGTGTACTTTGCACTATTTCAGTAAAATATTGATGAGCCAACTGGAGGAATTTTTGAGAAAATTTTGAAAATACGAGCAAGGGCTTCATGTAAACAGGAGCCCCAAAAATGAAAATATCCTTTTCAAATTAATGGAACAATAACTTCAGCCAGATTTAGGCACTAGTGTTGTTCACTGACAGATGAACAAATATTTGAGGAAAAAACAATTTTTCAGTATCAAGGACTCCCAAATGTGATATTCTAGGATGGAGCCTGTGGGGGGTTTTAGGGAGACTGACAGGCTTGGTGAGACGGCCATCAATGGACATCGTAACAAAGAGAAAAAAAGAAGCTCACAGGCTCCTGAAAGCCACTTAGTATTCTTCAAAATCTAGTAACTCGAAAAATATCTGATGTCGCTGCAAACATTCAACAGAGACTAAGAGTAAATAAAGAAATTAGTCACAGCAACACGGCTCTGATGTGAGTCGTAACAGTTTGCGCACCAACTGAATGGAGCTCAAATGTTAGCGGAGTCCTGGAAAAAGGGTTAAATTGTTTGAAGCACAATTTCTAAAGTAGATAATTCAATCTTCAATTTTATATCAACTAAAAATAATGATGGTGGCAGCAACAAGCTGCTGTAAACATATCTTACAATGGAGTAACAAGTTATACAATAATTCAGTTTGGTGGAGTAACAATTTGAATCACAATCAGTCATAGACCATAGATTGTTGAAGTTTTGTACATGTACATACCACATATTCATATTCATATATGAAGGTGTTCAAGTGTTTCCTTTTGATTGCATCAGCTAGAAGTGCATTCTATTTTTTTACAACACGGTTTTACAAGTGTTTTAGGTGGATATTTACGAAGTTTTAGGCTTGAGCCTGTTCCTTCTTCACAAGTTTTCCTTCTGTTTTTTTTTTGAATCTGTCCACATCTCTTTTTCCATGCAGTTGATAGAGTAAAGCTAATTTATGTAGTCTTGTATTATCCATCCTTTGCGTGTGTTGATACCAGCTGTTTTGGTATTTAGCTATTTTGCTTCCAATTCCTTCGGCATGTAGTTTTTCCCTAATCTTCTCATTAGAAATATGATCTTTTGTGCAGCCTAGCATACTACTCAAAAATTTCGTTTCAGCGGTCTTAATTCTACTTAAGGTTCTTGTTACTGGTGCCCAACCCTTGCTGACATACAGAAGAGTAGGAAGAGCCAGTCTTATATAACTGTATTCTTGTATGTTGCCTTGTCTTATTTTTTAGTGTATTATATATTGTACCACAAATTCTTTGGAACCTTGCCCTTTTAAGGAACCAATTCCATTGAAGCAAAACGTCTTTATCTTTAATTGTAGGAAGACACTAAAAAAAAATTTTGACCTTTTTGTAATTTTCGAAAAATAGGGTTTTTAATAAACACGAGACCTGTGCCATTCTCTTAAATGTCCTTCACACTATTCAACAACAAAATTAAATAAAAAATGTTGGAACCATTTTTTTGAAAATGTCTCAGAGGTTTCACCTAAAATACCCCCACAATTAAATTATTGGTTACAAATTCAAGGGGCCATGACATCAGCCAGATAGATTGGAGAATATCAATTTTGGAGAAAATCAGCTGAAAAATTAAGTCCGCTAGGTAGAAGAATTAAGCGTTGTTCACAGGCAGACAGACTTGCTGACAATTGATTTTTCAGTATCAAAGACCCACAAAACATGGATTCCTGCTACATCACATGTTAGAAGAATTTTTTTCTAAACTTAGCAACTGTATTTAAATTCCTTTCCAGGGACCACCAATAAGTGTTTTTTGCTGAAAATTCCTCGCTTAACTCTCTCTTTACTGTGTAAGTAGTAACAAGAAAGTAAAAATTGTTGTTTTATTCTTAAGAATGTTTAAGATTTGCAATACAACAAAGATTTAATTCTCAGCGAAGCAATAATTTTTGCTAGATTTTGTTAATTTCTTGTGTGTTCTAATTCAGATACTTTTATCTGCCACGAGATATGACTTCATCTCGACAAATAATACATCTTTATAGGACAGTCATTATAGACTTACTTGACTCAGGGCATCAATTGATGTCAGTGCAGTGCTTCTGACCAGGAAGTCCTAGGGTTCAAGTGTTGTCAGAGGCAGGATTTCCGACACTAGCTACTTAGTTAAGTTGAATTCAGCCATTGTCTGGGGTGATTTCTACCATCTGGCTACTCTGATCATTAGTTATCGGTTGTTTCTCCAATGAATACCAGGCAAATGTCGGAGCTGCACTTACACACACTGTCATCTAGATTCTCTACACACCACATATGTTGGGAGACCATTCAGGAGCTTAGAGTGTGCCCCAGTTGGGGCGTTGCTCCTCTGATGGGAGATATGTTTGGGGGAAATCCCACAAGCTAACGGGTAGGTCGGTGCCAGATCACACTGTCCAGAGGGCGAAGATCACTACCACCCCCTGTAATAAAAACAAGCTCAAAAATTACAGGACTGATGACTTTAGCAGTTGACATGCCTGAAATCACTAGTCAGCCAATCAAAACAATCAGTCATTACCTATAAAACATTTTAATAGTTACAACTCTACTGTGTTTTAACCATAATTATTTTATGTTTTGTGTAATGTGTGCCAATATTAATTGGTTTTAATATTAAGAAAGTTCTGTATTTAGGCATTTGTTTGAATGAACAATCAAATAATTGGTTTTATTCTTCACTACTGTGTAATTTTTATGTATGAGAAGTTTTAAAAAACTATTTGATTTTGTTCACATAAAGTCACCAACTCTCTTAAAAATTCTAGGTTCAAGTCTTGGATCTACTATCTATAACAGAAAGCGATGTATTGGTAATGGGCACGGATGGACTATGGGATGTAACAAGTAATGATAAGGCTGCGGAAATTGTCCAAAAGAGTCTTGGCCAGTTTCTTTTGACTGAAGATACAAGGTTAAAGTACAGGTAAAACTACTTTTTGGCTTAAGAAAATAAAATAAATGAAAACATAATTATTAACTGGTATTTACTTCCCCAATTCCCCTCTTTAAAAAAATGAAAATAAGTGTTTTGCATTAAATTTTTCTTACACAACTTTCAATTTGTTATAATTAAAACAATAATAAATAGACATTGCAGCAGCTAAATTGAGACCAATTTAATTTTGAATTTCCTGCTAATTCTTGACTACTGTGTTTAAATCTGTTTCATGATATAGATTCGTAATCTCATCTACTAGACAGTTATAAGGATGAGATGCTAGTGTCAATGCTGATAGATTTGGAGCATAATCAAAGATTTGTGAATATGATGAGTCTTTGCATAGGTTGAGCATCAGTTAAACTTAACAAATTTGTCTGTTTTATTACCTTTTTTAAAGAATTTTTTGGCTGGCAAGAAGTCAGAAGAATGTGTGTATGAAGTTGTAAGGAGAAGACAAGCACATGAAAAGTTATCAAGGATTCTTGAAATCACTTTGAAAATTGACTTCAATTTTGAACATAAGAGAGAGAAAATATCACAAAAGGTGTTTATGTGCAAATGTTATTGATGGTGGTAAAGACCTCAATGAAGAAGGTAGCATCTGAAAGACAAACCTATAAGAGCTTCAGCAACATGGAATTCTTGCACACTCTTGGTGCCAAACTGGCTCTCCAACAATGTAGAAATTTTATTGGAATGTTTCGGCCCTTGTACAGCCTCAATCTAAATCGGTTGGACCATAATCTTTCGAGTGTTGCCGATGAGCCTGTTTAAGTCCAGCCCCCTTCCTCCTCACTCAACATTACATACCTCAGTTGCCATGGCACATGTTTTCAGGAAAAGGTCAGGGATCAATACAACTTCTCAACTCAGACCCAGAATAAAGTTGATAATGAGGAAGAGGGAAGTTGCATTGAATTTAAGTTTTTTAAAAGGAGTCCTTTAATAAAAATATAACACCTATTCCTCTCACTCTTTATTGTAAATTTTACGTAAGTTTTTCTAACAATTGTGAACTTACTGTTGTCCCAATTTAGCTGCTGCATCCTATGTAAATCATTCTAATGGGATGAGAGTCTCCAATAAAATTCAATTAAGAAATTTTGCTATCAAAACTTTATTAACAGACTGTCCTAGAGATGGGTGTTGATGTGAAAAAGTTACCAAATGTATACTCTTTTAAGTTAGTTACATTGTGAAGTTTGTTTCAGGAATTGAGTTAATGTGCCATGGTCTAAAGTTTATTTTTAGTAACTTCAAAGGAAAGAAAGTGTTAAATTTACATACACTCATCTTGTACGATCAAAAGGATTTAAGTATGCATTCAGATTGAAAGTTGTAAAAGTTATATTGTATTTTTTATTATGAATAATTTTAGTATTTCAGAGAATACATTTCACTTGGATACTGATGTTTCATTTTCAATGTATGTTTCAGATATACATCAGCAGCACAAGATTTAGTAATGCATTCCCGTGGTAAATTACAAGATAGAAACTGGCGAACAGCTGATGGAAAAGCTGCTACAATTGATGATATATCTGTTTTTATTATACCTTTGACTCCCTATAGAGAAGAGTACCTTCTCTGGAAAAATTATTATGATGCTATCCATGGCTTGTATGATAACACAGTAGAGAATACCAATCTTGGTCAATTAGCTTTGAAAACATCACCTACAACAGAGAAGGTTTCCGATTCTAAAATTAATTCCGCTCTTGAAAATGATGAGACTACTACTATTCATAACCATTGCTCTAGCTCAGAAGGTGAACTGCCTACAGAAGAATCCAAAAGTGGTGAAAAAGACATAGTGAAAGAACTCTCCAAACTAGAAATAACTACTACTCAGAATGCAGTAATTGAAGAAGCATCTTCAAATTTTACAGCGTCTGAGACAATACTATCAGGTGTGTCCTCTACAGAAACAGGATTGTTATCTCATCTTAGTCCTTCATCTTTACATGTTGGTGCATCTGGTGATGATTCATCAAGGGAAAGCAGGCCGCTTAGTGACTCTTCTAATGACAGGTCTGTGTTAGGCGCAGATAACTTGGGCTGTGGCATTGGAGATGAGAAAGAATCTAGTTGAGAGATCTGAATGTTGGCTGGTTTAAAGACTATGGTGGGGTATGTGGTTTTGTATACAGATTTTGTGCTAAATTTTTCCAGGAATTCTGAACAAGTGAATTAAGTGGTACTTCAAAATTTCCTGTTTACTGATTGGTAATTAGGTTAGCTTTATTCTGTTTTCCTCCAGACGTATTTAGGAGTCAGTTTGTGAATTCTTGCAATTTTTATTTAAATTGTGACAATCCACTTCCCACTTGCATTATTTCCTTATTTATAATAAATTATTTTTGTATATATGTAAATGGTTATTTCCAAAGGGGCTGATCTGAAAATAGAATAATTGTACAATAGGTGCAATAGAAAAACGTTTTTGTAATTTCAGTGTTATTATATTTTTAAATGTAAGTATTGCATTTATTTAGAATTCCTCATAAATTTCTGTATTTGGAGAATTTGGTAATTGAAATTATTCCATCTTTAATTGAAAATAAGCTCAGTTGTAAATTTCCAAGTTAAGAGTCTGTGTAAATTGACTGATTAATTGTATAATACCAAATGTGACTGCATTATATTTTGTTCCAAAGCTTTTATTGTGTATGGATACTTAAGTATCAAATTTGACTATGTTATTGTAATGCATTTATTAATTCAGGTACAGCTACAACACTACAAATAAGTAATATATAATTACGATTTCTCATCAGCAACTTAGTTTGTTGGTAGAGAGAGAAGTTCTTTCAGAAGAGTAATTTCAGTATTACATAAGCATGTTATTGTAAGATTTGGTTAATGTTATACTTTCATAATGTTCAGATGATTTACAATAAATGATTTCTTATGAGATCATGGTATGTCCTTCAAGTCTTCCCGTTATCAAGTGTTGCAAATGCGCAGCATTTTGGAATATCTGTGATAAGACAATTATTAATACTAGAAGGATATTCTCTTTAAGAGCTCAGAGCTCTTGAAAATACAAGAGTTAAACACTCAAGAAGAGAGCATTTATTTATTATTCTTTATATGTTTTGTTTCAGTGTATGTATATGTATATACTAAATGCATATATGTGCAAGGAAATGTTTATTAAAATATTAATTCTTTCATTTCTTTCCAGAAATTTCCATATAGAAATGTATTATTAATATTTTTTTTAAGTACACATATTCCATTATTTTATCTTGCATTTGTATTTAGTAAATGTTTTTTATAATCAAATTATTGGGAATTGAATAGTATGAGTTTCAGGTGTACATTTGTATCTAAAAAATACCTTGAAGACTTTGTTCGAATACTCAATTTCATGAAACAATTTTATAACTTACACAGCTTGCATCTCATTATTGTGACATTATTATCAAGAGGCAGTGTTAATTTTATGTTATGGATATTTCATCATATGCATCAATTTCTGTGCATTCCTCAAAGGATGGCTTTAATTCATTATATGTGCAATGAAGAGAAGAAAGATATAGTTTGGACATGGTTTGTTCTATACCACTTCTTTTTTACCAAAATTAAGACTTATCTCATCTTGGAATGAGAAATTTACTTATCAAGATCCATTTATTTACCTTGTATGCACGTGCTCAAATAAGTAATTAACTTATCATGTAGGAGAAAATCATTCCTCATGAATGTGGTGCTCTAGCTTGTAATACTGGCTGCAGATATTTTATATCCACCAAAAGCATGATCCAATCTAGAAGAAATGTAGGTGTTTTGTAGTGCTTCAAAACAAATTGAAAATGTGGGATTGCGGTTTGTAATTTTAGTAACTGAATGATTAGTATGCAAATCTATTTTCTGTTCATGACATTCTTATCTTTCCATTTATTTTAAGTAGTATTGTGAAATGTTAGTATATAGAGGTTAACTCTGTGTTTTTATTTTGCACTTGGTTTAACCATTAAAAGACCTACTGCGCAAGTAATGTACATATCACAGAACACCACCATCTTGGAGTAGAGTATAGTTATAGGGTGCTAGATCTTCATAGGAAATAAATAAGTATGTCTCTCTTCACATACTGTATGCTAATTTGGAGATGCACTTTTTCCAGCACCAGGATATTGGAACTAGTCTTGGAACACGTTTCATCTAAGAACTTTTTCTAGAATAGAAAATGAAGTACTAGATGCATTACTGTTATGCCAAAAATTTTGAAAATAGTGGATTATTTTCTGTTTTTTTAAATTACTTTTTCTTGTATTCTTTTAATTTCAATAAAAGGCATTAAGAATTTTGTGCTAAAATGTTGAGTTATTATACTAACTCCATTTATATACCTTTCATAGTTTAGAAATGTTAATGTTAAATACAATTTTAAGATATCATTAATATGTTCCTAAAGGTACCCTTTTTTTCATTTATGTCACATTCCTGAATACTTACCATATGCAGTTTGAGGTAATTGATATTTTTTCTTCACCTATCTTCTTTTTGCATTGCTCTTTAAAGCACTTGAAAGCTCAATTGACTGTACACAGCTGTAGTGAGAAATCTACTTGTAAGTAATACTAATGGGGTATATTAGAAAATGATTGGCTCTATCTACTGAAATGAGCAAATAACACACTCTCGTGTAGAATTAATTAGTTTCATTTATTGTTATTAATTATTAGCCATTAGGTATTTATCAAGTTGTGTTCATTCAATGTTAAATTTTCCTTGTATTTAACTATTTATTTTCTATCTTTTTTTCCTTTACAACAAAACTAGGAATTCCATATTTTTAAATAATGTAAATTTTTCTTCGTTGTGTAGATAATTCCTTTGTGATTTTTTATTTAAGTTACTGCTCTCATTTAGAACTTGTTTCTTTATTTTAAATCTTCTCCTTCAATTTTAAAACCTTAGTTCATAGAATATTTTAAGTACGGTAGTTTATTAGTAATTACATTTTTTTGAATCATGTTCAACGTAATATGTGTACGGGGAGGTATTGAAACATTTTTGAGACTAGCCCAGTTGACAAGAAACTACTTGACAATTGACCTTTTTGCACTTTGTCTCCTTCAAAGTGGTGCCCAAACACCCATACATTTCTTTGGTCTGGCCTAGTGTTGTCTTGCCTAGTGCTGTCTTGCCGCACACTTTTGCCAGCTGCCATCTATCCCTGCCCAAACTCCATTTTTTTGAAGTTTTCTCAATTTTTCTGTTTAATTATAGAACCGAACTATCACTTTAAGAATATTAAAGAAGAATAAAACCTCATCCTAAATGGCAATTTTCATTCTGTAGTTTGGAGCTATTTTAAGAAAATGGTTTTTAATGGTTACTGTAAATGAGAAATTTGAAGCTCTTTCACAGACAAATGTTGAGTTTTCGAAAAACTTGATTGGAAGTCATTTGAAGCATTTCCACTCACAAATGCAATAGTGTTTACAAATTGCTGGAAGTGTGCTTATTAACGGCATGGGATATTTTTAAAAAATTACATTTTTGTAATTTTTGGAGAAGAAAAATTATACAGCAAAACGACCCTTGTGTTATCTCAAAGAGTGCAATTAGCACCATTCATGAAAAGTTGGAAGAAAAAAATTGGAACCGAATCAGAGAAAAAGGTAATTGAGCGGTACTGAAAATTTTGAGTTTGTTTTCATAGAAAACTTTTGAGTTTTTGAAAAACTTTATGACATTTAAAATATGTTTGCTCTTTAATACAATAATGTGAACGAATCGATGCTAATGTAAATGTTAACAACATGAGAGACTCAAAAAAATTACATTTTTCTAATTTTTGAAGAAAAAAAAGAATACAGCAATATGGTGTTTGTCATTTTAGAGCGTACATTAGACACTATCCCTCCCAAAAGTTTCAAGAAAAAAATTTGAGCCGTTTTTGAGAAAATCTTTTTGTAATTTTTATAAAATTGCACATATTGCATGTACACTACTAAAAGTTTAAAAAAATGACAACAAAAGAACTAATTATGAACAACAAAGCTTATTTGAAGGTTCTCTTCAATTTTGTAGTTGTACGATGTCCCTGAAAAAAATTCAAAATTTTGCAATTAATTCATTATTGTCGTGTATTTTTTTTATAGTGGTTTTCGTGCAATATTGCGTGCTATATTTGTAACTTAAAAAAAATTACAAAAACAAGATTTCCTCAAAAACTGCTTTAATTTTTTTCTTTAAACTTGGGGAATAGATAGGGATAGTGCTAAATGCACTCTATAAGATGACATAAACGTTATATTCTATTCATTTTTTTATTACAATTTTTTACTTTGTTAATATTATCACGTTAATATTTAAAACATTAGCAGTGATTTTTTTCACATATATTTACGAGAACATGTGATTTATGTAACGTCATTTAAAGTTTCTAGATAACACTTTTTTTGTCAAAATAAACTCAAAATTCATCATCTTAAGAAACGCTCAAACGCCATTTTATTAAAACGGCTCCAATTTTTTTTCTTCAAACTTTTCGAATGCATAGTACTAATTGCACTCTTTACCCTAAAATGTACTTCGTCATATTATTTTCAAAAATCACACAAATGTATTATTTTTGAAATGCATCTCATGCTTTTGATATGCACATTTCCAGCAATTCGTAAACACAACTGCATTTGTGAGTTAAAGTACCTCAAATGAATTTAAATTAAGTTGTTCGAAATTTTGTGTGAAAAGGAACTGTAAATTTCGCATTTACAATAAAGTTTAACGCCATTTTCTTGAAAACTGCCTTTTACGGCGAGATTTTACTCTTCTTTAATATTCTTAAAATAACATTTCGTTTCTACTGTTATGGCATCGAAAATTTGAGAAAATGTCAAAAAAATTTCTTTGGGCAGCTGGCAAGACCGTGTAGGCGGCTCCACAAATGCGGCATTCGGCGAATATAGCAACCGCTATATCCCGAGTGGTGTGGACGATTCGCCGAGCGCCGAACATTCGGTATTCGCTCTACCCACCGCGTGTCGGTCTTTTGGACACATCGCAGGGAGCGAACATTCGCCGAAAACATCAGCTCTTCGGGATCGGGCGGCCCAGGCATCCTCCCGAGCGGTGTTGAATCAGGAAGCGACCCTTTTGGCAGGTCGCGGCGAGGCCGTTCATTCACCGCGGGCGGCGGTGGGTGGTCGTTTCGGGTCTACGTCATGCATCACTGCAATGTTCATCACATGGCAGGTTGTGAATAGTTTACGGAACTTCGTTTGATCACTTTGTTGCGTATCGAGTACAACGCTGGCTATTAATAGGCACGGAGCTTCGGTACGCGAGATTCCGTTTCAAACTCATTTATCAGTCACAAGTTCAAATAATACGTTTTAGATGATAAACGTGATCTCTCACTCACGATTCACAGAACTCGATCTGAGCAATCATCTACCGCGACACTCAGCGACCAGAATTTCTCTCTTACATTTCACTATCTGCCGTACTCTCATTCTCCCGCACTCTGCGCGACTCGCGGCCTGAAACTTTCTCTCTGGCGGTCTGAATTCTTCTCTGCCCTCCAAACTTCTGAGACCCCTTGCCATCAAGAAGCCCTGGGAATCAGACTCTGTGAATGGTTAAAATCAATTGCGTTATTTTTCTCAGCCGATATCCGCGAAGCAACCAAAGTTCTCGACTGGAAAATTCGGTAGATTCCCTTTCTCAACGCGTGGTGCTTGCTATGCGCCATACAAGTCGATCCATTTATTTATTACCAATAATTACCTTTCTGTCGCAACCAGGCACTCCCAATCTACGCAACGCAGTCCGCGTGACACGAGCGTCGTGGGG
>BOPP01000189.1:907400-919094 GCA_017312745.1 Gryllus bimaculatus | reverse complement strand
GGGAGACAGAAGTGGGCCTGTGTATGTACAACACGGGTGGCGTCTGGGGCAGCAGGCCGTTTGGGACGCGGCGCGGGGCGGGGTCCCTAAAGAACGGGAAGGGGGTTCCCCCTACTACGTTTCCGCGCTTTTTACGCACAAAGAAGAGGTGTTTCTTAATATTAAGCAACATGGAAATGATCTAACAAAAACTGCGTTTGATTTTGTTTAAAATTAATTTCGCTAATCTTGTGCCGCCACAGTATTTACGTCAATACCCAAATGCAGACTTGATAAGTGAAACCTCCTCATGACGACCAATTTAAGTAGTCGGCGTAAAGGGGTTTCACTCTTTTTGAATCTTTCATTACAAACGGTTTGTCTTTATTGATTGGGAAAGGACATGCATCCCAAATTTTAACTTCTTTCTGCACGTATCATTCGTATTAATGTGTAGGTCGCCCTTCTTGAAGAAGTCAGAAAATTTAATTATGATCATTTTTAGCTTTCCAGATTCAAAACACTTAGTAATTACTTTTGCCGAAAAATCAAGTTAATAACTACTTTGATACCTCCTTCTGATACATTTCTCTATCTGGGCGAAGTTCCTATCCGAAGGCAACATAGAATGTTCGACTTGGGAAACACATGATCAATTGTGTCAAATCTACCAATGGATATTAGGTAATATTGTATTAATATGAAATAATATTCCAATTTTATTTTCGCCACAACAGTTGTCACTAAATGCTACAAGCTTTCTCCCTTTGGTATTACTTTTGAAGTCCTTTTTAAGACAGCTTTTTATTTTCACATACCCTGTTAGCAGTAGTTTCGTCCCACAAGAAGCATGCCGTCGTTAAAGAAACAATACCGCGTAACTGACATCCTTGATACCACTGAGTTATTGGCATACCTATCATTACGGGTTACCATTTAATAGCATAGTAAATGTAATTTAATGCCCCCATGGGTACCTCATTTGTCGGCGAGCTCGCTTTCCATGACGCGGTCCCGGGTTCGCTTCCCAGTCGGGACAGATTATAGTGAGCACTTTCCTTGCAATGTCCCAGTATCTGTTGCTGTATGACAATGAGAAAGCTCACTTTTCTGATTGAGAAGACCAGAATACAACATAGGGATGTCTATATGATAACCACACATGACACTTAACCCATGGCAAGGCCGGGACGCCGCTGGTAGGCCTCGTCCCCGTCAGCTGTTGTGCCAGTACAGACTGACAGAAATGTATTTTAACACTTATGACTTATATTACATTTCTGACCCTATCAATTAGAAAGCGCTATGACCGTTGGTATCAGGGATCGAAAAAAAAAACACTCGAAAACCGTACAATACAATAAAAATCTTACTGATTCTCTCGGAAATGCCACTCAACACCTTCCCGCCAAAAGTTGTGAGATTCTGGGAATCTCTATTCGTATTATATACTGTTCTCCCCAGAGGTTTCAGCCCAGAGAATCTTTCCCGAGAAAAGTCTGAATACCCGTGTGATCGGTATTTAGACTTTTGATTCGACCACGGTGACATCTGTTTCGAGTCAAGAATGCGAGAGTTTCTAGTTCCCTTGTTTCAAGTCCCTGGCAACTACTATCAAACCACGTTCAACAACAGGGTCTTTCCCAATGCATCCCAACCAACTGTGAGCAAAGAGAGAAAGCAACTTTCTTCCAGAACGGCCAACATTACACAAATGACTCATCAAATGTACGTTTTGAGTCAATAAACCTATCATCAAATGAAAATAAATTTCCCATACATCACAAGTAATGCATTCAATACCATCAAGAATTGACTGAACGCGTGTGCTTTCAATAATATAAAATAAACATGAAATTAAGTTGCAGCTACTTTCAGGCGACGACAGACAATTGGTATTCCCCTCAGACGAGCTCCAGCACGCCGCGATCTCCAGCCAGACCCCAACCCTTCTTCGTTCGGGAGTGCTCTGTGCAGTATCCTGGTGGCTTGTTGCGGTGCGAAAGCAACGTGCCGAGTGTTAAAACAGCTATGCGCGGCTGAAGACTAAATGCAATTAAAGAGCTTAAGAGTATGTGACGTTGCACTGTCTGGGGGCGCACAAGACCCGGAGAGAGAGCTAGAGAACGCTAGGCGTGCACTCTTTAATTTAAAAATGATTTCGTATACATCGATATTCCTGCAGAATTTTGAATATTGAATATCATTAAATGGAAAACGTATAACACACTGGTCACAAACCCTATATCCCCTATCCGCCTCCCGGCGTTAGAGAGGTTCCGTTTTATGCTCTGTAAAATGCTATTTAACTTCACGGGCCGGAGAAAATTTCCGTTTAAGAGTTTTCCGGCTTGTACAGGTTCCGGTTTAGACAGATGTTACTGTATTTGTTTCTTTTGACGTAAAATGTTTTGTTTTTAAAACTAATGGTGCTCCAACAGAACATAATTTTGTCGCATTGTTTAAAACTTTTGCAATTTTCGAAAATTCAGAGACTTCAATGAAAATGAGCCCTGCACCATTCTTTTAAGCGACCCTTGTTCTATCCGTGGAAAAAATCGAAGAAAAAATCTGGTTCGGTTTTTGATATTTTTTGAATTGCATTAATTCAAACAAAAAATAAAGCAAAAACTACTCTTCTCTCGACAAAAAATATACATAACCTTTTTTAAGAACTGATTTTTTTAGAACAGATATTATTTCTTTAGATTTGTAGTTTGAAACGTTAACTTTTTGAAATTTCTGAAAATACAGTTTGTTGGAAATGGAACTGACACCACTTTTTCTGTTCTTTGATATATACGAAAAGTAATTTTAAAGAAACTAGTGGTGCTACAGATGGGCACAGACTTGCCCTATTAGTTTTCTATTTCCTTTAGTCTCGATTAGCTATACGAACTTGCCAGCTGCCATCTACGGCTGCCTAAAGTACATTTTTTTAATTTTTCGGTTTTCTAATAATATAATGAAAATATTATTTTATGGATATTAAAGAACAGTAAAACCTTGACCTAAATGGCAATTTTTGGCTTTTCTTTGAAAAAATTGCAACTGTTTTAAAAAAAAGTACCGCTTAAGCGAATAAATTCGAAATTTGAAACTCTTTTTCGCAGAAAAGTTTTGAGTTTTCGAAAAACTTTATTTGAAATCATTTGAAGTACTTTAACTCACAAATACAATCGGGTTTACAATTTTCTGGAAATGTGCATATAAACGGCGTGAGGGATCTTTAAAAAAACTTCAATTATCTCATTTAAAAAAAAAGAAGAGAACAATATGGTGTTTATGCCACTTTATTGAGTACATTTAGCACTGTCCCTACCAAAAGTTTAAAGAAAAAATGGAGCAGTTTTTGAGAAAATATTGTTTTTGTTATTTTTTAAAATTCCACATATTGCTCGCAATATTGCGCGAATACTACTAAAATCTTCGAGAACCTATTTTTACTACTTAGGAAAACAAATTTTATTTTAAGGAAAAATCTCCTCAATTTTGAAGTTGTAGGAAAACTCCCAAAAAATTTTGAAATTTTCGAATATTTAGAGTTAACAGTGAAAATCGGACCTATTCCACCTTTATATGCTTAGTTTACTCTATTCTTACAAGAAATTTAGAGACAAAATTTGTAGCCGCTTTGAGACAATTTTGGAAATGTCCGGGGAGCTTCATGCAAATCCTCCCAAATTTTAAAGATTTTTTTCAAAATCAAAACTTCGACACGAGCCAGATGGACATGGGTTTCTTCAATTTGGAAAAAATCGTACGTAAGGTTTAGGCGCCAGTGGTGCTCACAGACGGACGGACAGACAGACGGACGTTTTGAAGAGAACAAAGAACCCCACACACACACACACACACACATACACACCGTTTTTCGGTATCAGGGGACCCCAAATCGTGTATTTCCGTTGAAATCTCAAAATCGATTTTCCGCAGCCTTACATAACTTTCCCTTTACTACGCATAATACTCCGTGTGTGTGTGTGTGTGTGTGTGTATGTATGTATGTATGTATATATATACACACATATATACATAAATACATATGCGTCCGTATACGGGAATGTAAAAATGGAAGTGTTAAAGAAAATGGTTTAAAAAATTTGCATATATATTTGAAGTAAAATTATGCGAAAATTATTCATATTTTCGAAAAATTGTACATGATCTTATTTCACGATATGTCATTGAACAACATATTTAATTAAGAAAATATCTCTATATTCAATATTGTATTTGTGGGAAGATGTCTTCCAAATAATTGAAATTTTCGAAGAATCTGGAATTTCAAAAGAAATGAGAGCAGCACCATTCTCTTCGGCGTCTTTTACACTGTCCGAGATCATGGTTATCTCAAAAAATTGGAGCCATTTTTGAGGAAAATTGAAAATGGTGAAGTTTCTTGTGAAGATGGCTCTACACATTCGGTTTTCGGCGTAGGGGAGCATTGAATGCCCACTCACACTTATCAGGATTCGACTAGCACCGGCTACCACTCGAGCAGTCGCACGCTACTGGCCGAATACTGAATGCAGAGAGTATATAACCGACCGAAGATGTGGAACCGCCTTAAGTCTCCCCAAAAATCAAAATATCCTTTTCAGACAGAGCCTCGAGATCCTTCAAAACTATTGAGGATTATCAATTTTGGAGAAATCGTCTGAACCTGGTCTGAACTATTTTGACGCTAGCGTTGAGCGCAACGGACCGTCAGATTTTTGCATTCAATCGATTTGTCGGTATCAAGGACTCACAAAACATGGATTCTAACTACACAATTTGTTAGATGATGTAATTTACTATATGGGGAAATTATTTATCCACTTTTCTTTACCTGGGCCCGCAATAACAGCTTTTCTGTCGAAAATTCTCCGTTTTCCGGAGCGCGATTACAGTACTTTCTCCTCTTACGAAGTAGAGCGAGAGAGAAAAATTAGTTTTGGTTAACTCTTATGATCGTATCGCTGGGTAAAGGGACCATTTCAAACGTTACACGACAGTGCGAATTAAAATTTGTAAATATGTATCACTGTCTTATATGTAGGCTTAGTAAACGCTTAATACACGCATTCCTTCAATTATGATGGCCAGAATTCCAAATTCTGTGTGTTAAAACATTTCCGTTCACTTAAATTTTCATTGATGTGCATTATTATATGCACCAAGTCTGTAAGACTGACTTCGTGATTATATGGTACCACATAACCAAAACTGTCAGAAAAGAAAAGTATTCCAGTGTAAAATGTTCCTTACTCTGCTCATAATCGTACATTGTAGATTTGTTAAAAACAATAATTGGACTCGTGCCGAGCCGGGCGTGTGCGCAGTGCGCAATAAACATAGAAACAAAACATGATAGGGTTGCTAGGTCGCGATCAATAAGCTGCGCCGCTCAACTCCGTAGTGATGGTGGTTAAAATTGAAAGGGTGTGGTAAAGCACAGTAATTTTGGATTAACCATTAGGATGAATGTTTACAAAATCAGCGGTAGAATCGGGCAAGGTGCCCATGGCATTGTAATGAAGGCAATCAATGTTAAAACTAATCGAGAGGTTGCCCTAAAAAGAATTAATTACAGACGACCAAGTGAATTAGTACCGATGCATGTTTTTCGAGAAATATTGTGCCTTAAACTTGTGGATCATCATTTTGTAAGTTTTCTAGTAATCATATTACCTGTGTTTTAAAATTTGCAATAGATTCATACATCTAAATTAACTTTTGTCTACACCAGGTTGTGGAACTTCTAGATGTGTTCACTCACAGCCTGGGATGCGTGCTAGTTTTTGATTTTATGCCATCAGGCCTGGCGGAAATGATCCAGGATGACGAGTTTGAGCTGGGCGAAGCAGAAATCAAAAGTTATATGCTCATGTTGCTTAGTGGCATTTCACATATTCACAGTATGCACATCATGCACAGAGTAAGTTACCAATGCTGTACTTGTTATTGATGTTTGTGAACCATATTTTATGTTTGCTTTCATTATGTAAAAAGCATTAGCATGGTGCACAAAAATTGCTAGTTACTTGAACTTTGGTCAGTTCTTTTATTGATGTATTATTGACGTGCTCTGGTACATTTTATTGTACATTAAAATTAAATGAGTGTTGTAGACTTATTTCATATGCAAGGAAATTAAAGCCAATGATTAACTATGTGATTTGTATCATTTGTGGTAATTATAATTTGACAGTTTTTGAATTATTTTGTTTTGATTATAGTACCCCAAGGACCATTATTTTCTTTTTAAGAAAATTCAAATTGTTCGTCTTCTTGCTTAGATAGTATTGCCTGCTCCATGTATTGATATTTCATTCTTTTTGGTGATAAATTAACATTTCAACCTAGAAGAGGGGAAGTACTTATACAAATAAGTTCATGGAAAACTCTACGCATTCGTTTTGTTTTCATGCAGAAATCACTTTTCTGTATATTTTGTTTCCTTTCCTTTGATGACATACATTACAAGATCCTCTCTTATTCTGTTGTTTCTTTATTCCAATATTGAATATCCTGCACCTACCTGATTGATATAATTTTATTTACCTGTGATACCATTTTCTTTCATCTACCTGTGATAGTACCCAACAGTATCTACATATGATAGTACGCATCACATCAATACACCAGAATGGGAACTGTTTTTTTTTTATTAAATTTCAGGAGAATATCTTTCTTTAATTTCCGATGCCCTTTTGAGACATTGGAAAAGATTAATGTAATTACATCTTTCTAATTTCTTTTTCGTATCTCTCTATTTAAGGTCACTAACATTACATTCAAGTTTGTTATTTGTTTTGTAGTGGAGTTTTCAATAATTATTTTTAGCGAGTCATTTTCTTTTATTTGAATGCAATTACTTCGTTTTTTCTTTAGATATTTTCATGATACATTTTGGGAGCGTTTTGGGTAGCTGAAAAATAGCATTTTGTAAGTTGTCTTCATTTCTTGAAATAGCTGTTTTTTTTTTTTGTAAAACAATGGCTTCCTTGGATATTTAAAAACAATTGAACCACTCATGCATTTTAAAACAGAATTATTTTTATTGTCATTGATTCACTAAAAACTGCAACATTGGGTCACAATATGGCTGCATCATCAGGTAGTCTGAAATCAAGAAGTTATAACAATTAAATCTCTTTCTTTACTCATAATTTTTTTAAAATTTGAAATATGCAGAAAGAACATTGGATTGCTATTTTCCATTTCAAATAATAATAAAAAATAATAATAATAAAAAAAAATTAATGAGTAAAGAAAGTGTTAATTGTTAAAACTAATTGAGTTCAGACCACCAGATGATGCAGTCACATTGTGTCACAAAGCATGGTTTTCTCATGTATTTGTTGAATTAAATTGATGAATATAAAAATAATTGTATTTTAAAATATACAAGTAGCTTGATTGACTTCTAATATCTGAGGAAACCAATGTCATATAAAAAGATATGATATAGACAATCATTTATTGGTTTTTAATGAAGCTTTGTTTTTTCTGTAGATATTTCCATGATATATTTCGGGAGTATTTTGTGGTGCTCAAAAATTGATTTTTGTAGGTTGACCTCATTATTGCTTAAAAGAACTGTACCATTTGTAAAGAGAGTATGTTAAATGATTTGAATCCACCCACTTGATAAACGAAATGTTATGGAATTCCTTCTTTGTTAATTATTTCAGTGTTTGTTATACTGCATCAAAGAGTTTTTTAAAATCAATGAAGAGTAAGCATTTATTGTATTCTTGATGCTCACCGGTATTTGTTGTATTCAGAAAATGTTTCCAATGCGTGATCTACCAGTGCGATATTCTGTTTGTTTTAGAATGACTGCTTCTATTATTGGTTTCAAATTTTTGCTATTATTTTTGAAAAGATTTTATGAGTTGCACTTGGGTGAGGAAGGAGAGGCTCTGTAGTTCCAAAAAAGTGATGTCCCGTTATATGAAAAGGTTTCATCTTAGAAACAGACCATTCACGAGGGGTTTTCTGGTAATACAATCCATTTTAAGAAGTCTTAAGAATGTGGTTTTCATTCTCTGCGAAACATACTTCAAGTTCATTGTTTAAACCATCTGTTCTTACTGCATAATTATGTTAATATTTCAAAAATCTTTTTTATTTCATCCATTTTCATTAGATGTGGGGTATCAACACATTTGCTTCTTAGAAACTGTTGTCTTCCTTTGGTGTAGACTATAAGTCTTTGTAGAATTATGGTCTTATTTTATAATATTTACAAACTTTCCTTTAAATATATACATTTACATATTCAGATAAATGACCTACAGGAAGCATAATGCCTGTACATAAGTTGGCCTTTAAACTAAATATTTTGAGATCAATTTTACAAGAATGTTTAGTTATAACACCTCACTCAGTTATCGTATATTATATAAATGAAATAAAAAAGATATAAAAGTTAGAATACATGTTTAATTTCATAGAGTTTTTCAATCATAGTCAGGGCCGGCAAAGTAAAATTTTTTGGCATATGGAGTAAATTAGAATTGCGGGGAGGGGGGTTGGTTGAAGAGAGAGAATTAAAAATACACATTTTTAACATAACAATAACAATTTAATTTTTAACAACAATTTTATTTCCTTTTCTTATTAACTTAAAATAATATTTTTACACTATATTTTTAAAGTTTACAATAACAATTACGCACCGTTTACAAAGCTTATTTCAATATCTAATAAACCATTTTATTGCAAATGTTGCTTTTCGTACTTTGTTTTTATTTATAAAATCTTTAATTAATTTTGTCATATCTAATGCTTTCGCTGCTTCTTGATGAATGTTCAAAATAGCTAATGAGTTAAAACGTTTTTGCACCATTGTTGTTCGAAGATTTTAACCGTCGCATTGCTGAAAACGACCTTTTGCAAGTACATGAAGACTTCGGCACAACAAGTAAAAACTTTACCAACTTCTCGAATTCATAGCCCAAATGTAGAACCGAATATTCTTTCGAAAATTTTACAATATCGCGGAGTGAAGTAATTGCATAATTTTGTTTCGATGCTATATTTAAAAACATGTCACGATGAAGTAAGCTTATCCAAGTTAAATTCTTCGTCATCGTCATTTTGATTATAAAACTCTACAATAGCGTCTATCTCAGAAGTCTTCCCAATTACAAAATTTTCGCATGTATTTAAAAATGACATAGTATCAGAATCAAAGCGGGTTCTAAACGACTTAAGAACTTGGTCTAATATTTCAAAAAAATATTTTTCTATAATAATCGGTCTCATTAGAAAAATTATGTTCGGTTTCTGGAGACGAATATTTGTACCGTTTAGGAACTTTCTTTGCTCGTTGTATTTCCGGTTCATCAATGTCTAAATGTGCCGCTTCTTTGACATTATTCCATAGACTTTCAAATTGTGAATTTCGCATTTCGTTCATTTGATCTTCAACAATTTTAATCATTTTATAACCTTCATTAACGCACAACTCAAGTTTTTGAAGTTGGGTGTTTAACATTTCGATACGTTCAAAAATTGCAATCGAAATATGCAGTAAAAAGAAGAAATCAAATGACATCAAATTTCTTGGAAATCCAGCTGCTTTTGCTGAGACGCTAGTCTGCATATTTGTCGTATTCCAATTGTTCGAAAAATGTTAAAGCGGCTTCATAATTGTCTCCTGCGTGAAGAGTATTAAGAGATTTGACTCGCATTCACCACCTAAATAAACAATGAAATTATAAGACATTCATATAAATACAAATTTTAATATTTATACTATAACATTAATAAGATATTTTACCTGGTTGGGCAAAATGGAGATATGATAGGACTCATTTCAGATTACAAATCTTTGAAGATTGTTAATCGCTTTGGCGAATTTCTTAAGAAATTGACTAGTTCTTTGAAGATACCAATAAAGTTTCTTGCATTATAGACATCTTCCATTGCATCTTGTACAACAAGGTTAAGGGTGTGTGCTGTGTAATGAACAAATAAAGCACGAGGTTCTTTTTCAATTATAAGACTTTTCAAACCAGAAATTTTGCCGCCTCGTTAGATGCCCCATCGTAACATTGTCCTCGTAAATTATTGTAACTTAAGTCAAAACGCATAAAAATGTCTTCAATGATTTTCAATAAAGCGTTTGATGTACTATGTGTCTGATAAAAACCAACAAAAATCTCTTGAATTGTTAAATCGTCCAATACAGTCCGCAGACAAATCGATACTTGTTCCATTCGTGAAGCATCGGAAGTTCAACTACTATTAACGAAAACAGCTTTGCGGACTTTATAAGTTGTAATTTTTGTCTTAGGATTTCATTTGACATGCATTCCAATATTTCATTAATAATATCATTATGCAACCACGTACTTTGTTATCTAGTTAATCAAATGGCGTGTTCCACCGAATTGTTGCTTCTTGTTTGTAAAAATTGTATGAGGTTTGATTGTTCGTCATTGCCACTTCCGCGTAACACTACACCATGTCTTGTTAATAAATTTACAGTGCTTAATATTTTTTCCAAAGCAGTTCTATTGTCCATCATTTCTTTTTGTTTTTGATCAGATAATCGTTCACAAACACTTTTATTTTTTGAACAGCATATTGCTTGTGCACAAGATAAATGTAATTCTCCAGATTCGTGTTTCTTGCAAGCAATGACTGCATTTTTCCAACAATTGAAGTCATCTTCAACGAACGCTCTTAAAGATACATGGCAGCTAGAACTTGAAGGAATTGGCAACTGTATTTCTTTAGCTTCAATGCAAAGTGTACATATAGCTTTCTTTTCCGCGTTAAGTGTCTACCACTTATAAGTATTTTGCCAACGTTTAAAAGCAACAGGTATTTTTTCTCCTGAAAATTAACGTAAAAATAGTTGTTTGTATAAAATATTTTCTTCTGCACAACTGTTTCTGTACAATTAGAGACTATACCGAGCAATCCAAAGGAAAGCAATATTAATTTTAACGACATTTAATGTATTATATACCGTTTGGATTGTGTAATTCTAAAGAACCTGTAACAAGGTTTGTACTTCAGCTTTTGGGTCAATGACCCCCATCTCGATCATGTTTTCGTTCAGTTTCCCTGATCCTCGAGCAAACGTTGAGATGGCCCCTTGTTTTGCTTCTGCACATAAATGTATCTGCAAATTAACTCCTCCCCATAGCACGTACCACACACTTTTAACTGTTTTTGACGTAAATAAATAAACAAATAAATAACATCACGTGTAGAAAATGTCATTTCATTCCGAATAAATGTATAGATTAGTTTAAAAGAACAAGCATTCTCTTCATAACAGAAAATAATAATTTGAAAATTTCTTCTAAGTTGTGCCTTACAAAATACTTTACCTTTTAGTGAAAATACCAAAAAAATCGATTTAGTTGTTCCAGATATAAACAGACTAACAAAAATCGTAAAAACAAATGAATTGGTTATTATATTATCTAAATAAGTGTGCGATGTATAATAATGCAGTTAGTTTGAAATCATATACACTCCCATTTGTACTTTCTCGCCTATATTTCGTAAGAAGAGAAAGTATTGTTATTATGCTCTGGAAAACGCCGAATTTTGGACAGAAAAGCTCTTACTGTCGGACCCCAGTAACAAAAAAAAAATGGATTCATCTTATTCATATATGTAAGAAATTACTTTAACATGCTGTGTTCTGAGGATCATATCTAAAAATCAATTGACGTCAAAACTGCCCGTCCGCCCGTC